>CAUYRH010019910.1:0-16042 GCA_963574655.1 Perodicticus potto | reverse complement strand
GTTTACATGGATGGAGCTGGAACATATTCTTCTTAGCAAAGTATCTCAAGAATGGAAGAAAAAGTATCCAATCTACTCAGCCCTACTATGAAGCTAATCTATAGCTTTCATATGAAGGCTAAAACCCAGTTATAGCACAAGAATATGGGGAAAGGAGCAAGGGAGGGAAGGGGAGGGGCGGAGGGAGGATGGGTGGAGGAAGGGCGATTGGTGGGATCACACCTACGGTGCATCTTAGAAGGGTACAGGTGAAACGTACTAAATGCAGAATACAAATGTGGTCATATAGTGATTAAGAAAATGCCATGAAGGCTATGTTAAACATTTCTATGAAAATATTTCAGAATGTATATGAAGTCAGCACATTGTGCCCCATGATTGCACTAATGTACACAATTATGATTTAATAAAAATTAAAAAAAAATAAAATAAGGCCATTAATTAAATATTAAATTATTAAAAAAAGAAAGAAAACTTGAATCTATACTATGAACCATACATAAAAATGAACACAAAATATGTTATAGAACTAAATACAAAACTTGGAAATTTCTAGAAAAATACATAGGAGAAATTCTTTGTGACCTTATGTTAGGCAAAGATTCCTTAGATTCTATAATAAAAGCACAATTCATAAATAAATCATAAACTGGACTTCCTCCAAATTAAAATTTTCTGGTCTCTGAAAGACACTATTAGGAGACAAAAAGGCCCACAAGACACTATCATAAAATTGTTGAAAACTACATATCTGTTGAAGTACTTGCAACCAGAATACAAACAGAAATGTCAAAACTTAATAAGGAAAAACCTCAAAAATAATGGGCAAACAATCTAGCCATTTCAACAAAGAAAACATGAATGACAAATAAGCAAATGAAAAGGTTTTCAGCATTATTCATTATAAAAGTGTAAAGTGAAACCACAGTAAGAAACAAAAGATTGGTCACATCAACTGTGACGAGAATGTGGAGGAACCAGATCTGTCAAAAAGTGCAGATAATTAGCCGCGCATTGTGGTGGGTCCAGTGGTCACAGCTACTCGGGAGGCTGAGGCAGGAGAATCGCCAAGAGCTGGAGGTTGCTGTGAGCAGTGAGGCCATAGCACTCTACTAAGGGTGATAAAGTGAGACTCTGTCTCTTAAAAAAAAAAAAAAAAAAAAGTGCAGATAAGAAACATGTTGTCGTTTCCTTGAAAGTAAGACAGACATGCACTTACTATATGATGCCACCATCCTATTCCTAGATTTTTACTTCAGAGAAATGAAAGCATCTGCCAGTTGACAATTTGTGCATGAATATTCCTGGCTTTATGTGTCATAGTCAAATGCTGGAAAAAGTTCAAGTGTCTATCAACAGGTGAATAGACAAACTATAGTGTATCTATACAATGGAATACTGCTCTGCAATAAAAAGAAATGAAGTATAAATACATATCATGGGGGGATGAATTTAAACATAATTTTGCTAGCTCAATTTACAATCGCCAAGATGCGGAAGCAACTCGAGTGCCCATCGATTTCGGAAATGGATTAATAAACTGTGGTCTATATAGACCATAGAATGCTACTCAACCACAAAGAAGGTGGAGACTTTACATCTTTTGTATTAACCTGTATAGAGTTGGAGAACATTCTCTTCATTAAAGCATTACAAAAATGGAAAAGCAAGTACCCAGTGTACTCAATACTAATATGAAACTAGTAGAGAATTAACACATACCCACACAAGAGAAAAACTCAGTTTAATTCAAGTTGAGGGGAGCAGGGAGAATGGAGAGGAAGGAGGGAGGGGGATGGGTGTGCTCCCACCTAAAGGGCACAATGTTAAGGGTATGTGGCACACTCCCAGGTATGGGACACAGCTACAACAGGGTCCTTACCTAACAAACACAAACATTGTAGCCTAATTGTTTGTGCCCTCATATTAATCTGAAAAAAAATAAATAAATGTTTCAGGATAGTCAAAAAATAATAAAAATTAAAAAAAAAAATTGCTGTGTAAACGTAGCAAGAAAAAAAAGAGTACATACTTTATTATTACATTTACATAAAATTCTAGAATCTAGATGATCCAATTAATCCTTAATTTCATTAAACAAACCCGTGGTTGCCTAGGGATGGAACAGGGGACTAGAAGGCTTAAAAAAGAGTGATGAAGAAACTTCTAGGAGTGATGGCTTTGTCTATTACCTCAACTGGGTTATGTTTTCATGTGTGTATTCATAGGTCAAAACTTCCTGAATTACGTATTTTGTGTACACGTAGCTTCCTGTATGCCAATCATACCTCAGTGAAACTTTTTATAAATTTAGTTTCTCAGTCACAATACCCACCTTCAAGTGCTCGCTAGCTACACTGGACAGGGCTGCCCTGGCATCTTGACAAGAGGCTTTCTGAGAAGACAGAGATTGGAGACAGTAAGCGAGCAGCCCGAGAGGAGAAAGACAGGTGCCAACAGGTGGAAGGTGGCCCGGTTTGTCAGCCTTCAGATGCAGCTGAGAGGCATGAGTTACAGCGAGTTGGCTTCAGGACTTCTGGTTCTTTCTATAATTTCTCAGAACCCACAAATAAGCATTTATAACAGATACACTTGGTTTCTAGCAGCTAAAAATACAGCTATCGCAACCACTGCAGAACTAGGCAGAACTAGCAACAGAGGTAAAACTCCACTGCTCCAAATTCAGAGGTTTTTAAATGGCTATCAGAGAACATGGGGCCTTGAGAATGAAGGAGAGAACTGAGCTTCCTTAGTGATAGTTCTTTGAAGATGTGTCTTGCTGTTTCTGTTAGCACTGTTCATGCATACTGGCAGGAAAACATTTACACACTTTTCCTAGGAATAAAATTCCCAAGTTTCAAAGTACACATGCCAGGTGGCACTTAGCAACAAGCTGACATGATGAACGCCCAGGAATAGCTCAGCCTTCCGATGTCTGAGCTATTTTAATAAATCTGGATTTCTGAGCTGCATGCTTATTTCGATGTATAGTTTGCTTCTTATCTCCAGTCTCGTGTGCACACGTGCTCTCTGCTTGTCAGTATTTTTCCCCGTCACACCCATCCCGGGAAGTTTCACTGAAACATCACCTATTGTTCGAAAGGTGTATATTTTTCACATCAGTGTAGAACCATTTAAACTCATTTGTCTTATTTTTTATTCCCTCTTGGAAGGCAACCTTCTCCCTGAACACTGATGTCTTTAGGATCCAAAACCACCCTGCTGTTGATGCTTACCAGGGTTTCCACTGTCAACCCACTCATCAGCAAAGAGCCACCTCACCAGTCCCCAAGGAAGAAGGCAGGACAGGTCACACCTCGAGCTCTATGTGGACTTCTCAGAAAAAATGCTTGTTCTCATTAGTCAAGGAACAAGGAACCTGTTTGGATGTGAGAATTTTTTTTTTAAAAAAAGTGGTCTGTAAGGGACAGAGTGAGAGGAGGCAAACAAGAACTAAATAATCATGATTTTTGTCTTAATTAACATAGATAATACACTTCAAAATTAAAGCTCTTGGCTTGCCTCAAAGCTCTGAGTCATTAGATAAGAATTCAATTAAAGGATGGGTTTTGTTTCTAAATTTAATGAAGAGGCAGTGATGAATTCTGCTGCTTTTTATTCCTAGGAATGTGAATGTATTTCTTTTTTCTTCCGAGTCTATCAAAATGCTGGAGACCTGCCTCGCACCTGAGGTAAAATCTTTTTCTCCAATGCAAAGACATTAGAAGACCCATTTTTTTTTTTTTTTTTGAGATAGAGCCTCAAGCTGTCGCCCTGGATAGAGTGCTATGGCATCACAGCTCACAGCAACCTCCAATTCCTGGGCTCAAGCAAGTATCTTGCCTCCGCTGGGAGGCGGCCTCCACAATGCCCAGCCATTTTTTGGTTGCAGCCGTCACTGTTTGGCGGGCCCAGGCTGGATTCGAACCTGCCAGCTCAAGTGTACGTGGCTGCTGCCTCAGCCCGCCGAGCCAGAAGACCCATATTTTTACCAAAATTATGACAAATTTTAATGCTTAAGAGCTTTTCTGAATCTTATTACGCTGGAAAAAATATCAATTACATCAGCAATTACAACAAACCTATAAAAATTTCTGAAGGGTATAACATAGAAATTCTTTAAAGCATAGCTTTAATTCTTTAAAGTAATCGAATACTTACTGTCAGGCATTGTTCTAAGCATTTTAAAAATATTAATTCATTTTAATCCTTACACTAACACTTATTATTATTATTATCCTGATCTCAAAAAGGAGGAAATCATGGTAAAGAAATGATTTGTCCATAATCACACAGACAGTAAATGGTAGAACCAGGATGAATTAAACTCTCAACAGAACTTGATAGTGAGGATTTAACAAGTACACTGTCTATAGATAAAATTTTTGGACCACGTTGTGATAGTTAATCTCTCCTACATATTCAAAATTGACAAAAATTGAAATTAAGTTTTAAGTATATTTTATTCTGATCCAGTTGTAATATTATGCTGTTTTCCAAGACTTGTCTGAAACAGAAATTTCTCATTTTAAGAGGCCAGGGTTTTTGCCCTCAAAATACTTGAGAAAAAAGATGTGCAACATCTTTTCTGAAAATTTTCCTCTCAAATATTTACATTATTTATAATTAAAAATTTAAGGATGCAAATGATAAAAATCTTTTCTTTATTTTATTTTATTTTATTTTTGTAGAGACAGAGTCTCACTTTATCACCCTCAGTAGAGTGCTATGGTATCACAGCTCACAACAACCTCCAGTTCCTGGGCTTAGGCGATTCTCTTGCCTCAGCCTCCCGAGTAGCTGGGACTACCGGCGCAGTCACAATGCCTGGCTATTTTTGATAAAAATCTTTTCATGGAGAAAGTGATTTCAAGTTAGTTCAGAAAAAAGGTGCATACAAAAAAAACCTTAGAAATATTCTACCATGTTAATACATACATTTAGATGATAGAACTGTTAATAATTTCCTAATGTCTTCTAATAAATAATACACATTTAAAATAAGTTTAAAACATTTAAATGCTTAGAGGATACTACAAGATTTTGGAGAACTATTTATTCTACCTGAAAAGTTTTTTAAAGCAGGTTTCAGTTGGAAAGGAGAAACTTCTGACTAACAAAGATTAGAAAACAGTTGGGAAGGATCGTAAGTAATCTTGGAGAGACTCCTCTACCCCTGGAGCTCAGGAGAAACGCAGACTCTGGTCTGGTGCTTTAGAACTGAGACATTTTCTTCCAATCACACAACATTCTTCTAGGGGCCATGGACATCAACCAGGGATATTCCTTTTCACACCCCCTTGGTTATTTCTGAAAGACAAGCAGACAAAGGAAAATTGTCCTGCTGAAAAGTTCATCTGGGCTCGTCTCCCACTACTCACCATTCGCTCCCACAGATTCTCACACAAACCTTACACAATTTTTTTCCTTTCCTTAAAATGCCTTTTTTCCTACTTTCCACCTTGCAAATTCCTTCTCATCTTCAAAGCCCACTTCACATGTGTGTGTCATCACCTCATCCTATGGTGAGTCTCTTCGGCCTCCTCAAGGCAGAGTCTCTGAAATCAACGTTATGCAGGAGCCTTCTGGGTCCAACATCCAGCCAAGGTCCCAGGAGACAATATACGTGTATGTACAAGACAGAGGGAATCTATGGGTCCCAAATCTAGCAAGTACAGAGAAATCAAGAGAAAATCGTTTATAGAAACCAAATAGGAAGGAATGCCAAAGTCCACATGTTAGATAGACCTGGGAGATATACAGAAGTTACAGGAGCAGGGACCCAAAAGTACAGGGTCACAGGGTCAGGGATAAGTGAACACAGAATGTCAATTCAATTCTCTCTCTCCCACACACACATTCTCTCTCTCTCTCTCCCTGTCTCTTTCTCTCCTTGCATCTATGAAGGTGCCATGCTAGTTCCATGAGAATTCAGAGAGAAGACAACGAGATTTAGTCTTGGCCTGTCAGAAGTTCACATTCTATTTGGAATTTACAATATACATTAGTTACTTTGTTAAAAGGTAAAATGGAATGAACGCTGTCTATTAGCTTAAAAAAAGTATTTTTCCTAAGAGATGTACTTGATCCAGAATCCAACATGGCTGTGTGTAGTTCACTGCTACAGCATCAAAATGGAATGAGTAGAAGAGTGTGAGCTTTGGAAATGGGCAGACCTGTGTTCAAATCCCAGCTCTGCACCTGATTTGTCCTGTGATTTCTGCTCAGTTATAGAACTCTGAGACCAATGCATTCTTGCTGTTATTGTTGGGAATAAATAAGAGAATGGGCCAGCAAGGTGGTTCGGAGAGGCCAAGGCAGGAGGATCTCCTGAGTTGAGGAATTCAAGACCAGCCTGGGCAACATAGGGAGACCTTATCTCTATTTAAAAAACTAAAAATTTAGCCAGGCATGGTGCCACACCGTCCCAGGTACTCAGGAGACTGAGATGGATAACTTGAGTCCAGGAGTTTAAGGCTGCAGTGAGCTATGATGGTGGCACTGCACTCCAGCCTGGGAAACAGAATGAAACCCTGGGAAAAGAAAGAAGGGAGGGAGGGAGGGAGGGAGAAAGGAAGGAAGGGAAGGAAGGAAGGAAGGAAGGAAGGAAGGAAGGAAGGAAGGAAGGAAGGAAGGAAGGAAGGAAAGGGAGGAAGGAAAGAAAGAAAGGAAGGAAGGAAGGAAGGAAGGAAGGAAGGAAGGAAGGAAGGAAGGAAAGAAGGAAGGAAGGAAAGGGAGGAAGGAAAGAAAGAAGGAAAGAAGGAAGGAAGGAGAAAGAAAGAAAGGAAAGAGAGGAGAGAGAGGAAGGAAGGAAGGAAGGAAGGAAGGAAGGAAGGAAGGAAGGAAGGAAGGAAGGAAGGAAGGAAGAAGGAAGGAAAGGGAGGAAGAAAAAAAAGAAGGAAGGAAGGAAAGACGGAAGGAAGTTAGGAAGGAAGGAAGGAAGGAAGGAAAGGGAGGGGGGGAGAGAGTAAGTGAAAGGAAGGAGAAAATGCCTGGCATATGAAGGTGTTCTGAAGTTTGCTTCCTCGCTTCCTCTTGGCCTTAGGAAAATCAGACCAGGATGCTCAGTCTGCAGATGTCTAGAGATGTGGCCTGAGAACAGCAGGCTCAGTGGTACACAGAAGCAGCCAAGAGGAGACTCCTGTGAGCAGATACTCCCTCAACTGTCAAGACTGCCCTTGCTTTTTTCCCTCCCCACTTATTGCTACTTCCCCACCTGGAGGCTCAGGTGCACACATAAACACACACACATATGCACTTTTTATCCCATGACTGTTATCCAGACAGACTCTTTGATGGATTCTGACTTGTAATGGACCCTGATTCTGGTTCCCTAGGTCTTTACTTGGGTCCCCAAGGCCATGCCTAATGTCTGAGTCTCATCTCCTGTTTCCCTCAGCCCAGGAGAGCTGTCTGCACCTCCCTTAGCTGCTCTCCCCGGACTCATCCGGTTTACTGCTTGAAGAATGTTATCCAGAGCCCCCTCTAACCACCCCTGGCCTATTTTCTCTAGAGCCCTAGTTTGTTCCTTGAGGAAAAAGAAATGCATAATATTTGAATAATATATTAGATGTCTATAATCAGGTTGAAACAAATGCACAAAGGAAATAAAACCATATAGTAAAAATATGATGTAATCTAAAAATTTTTTAAAAGAAAAAAAAAAGGAAACAAACCCAGAAGCTTCCAAAAATATCTTTGCAGAAGTAAAAATATGTAATCCTTCAGTGACCAAGTTCTGTCACCATGACCAAAATATCTTGCCACTATTCTTAACTCTCCATCTGTATTGCCATCACCTTTTCTGGTGAGAACTTACCAACTGGTTTTCCCTCCTCCACTGTGACCTTCTTCTGATGCAAGGGTCTAATAATCCAAATGCTTAAGGAGAAGAAACAAAACACATAAATGAATGACCAGGACTGACAGGACTTATACACACACACATACAGATAGATGCCGCACCAAAGTTGGAGAGAGGCCCACAAGGAAACACTTGCCCCATGCATGGGAGGCACCCACCCTGTACCTACACCTCAGAGTTTAGTTTCCTCACACATTTCCAGGGATACAGGCCAGACTTTCCAGAATATCCTCTTTTATTCCAAAACAAAAAAGAAAGAAAGAAACCAAAATTCAGACTCTTTGATGTAAAACACAATTCAAAGTTTGGGCTGCATCTTTTTCTCTTCTTGAGCTAATCCCATCCACATACCTAAGATGTATGAAATGGAGATTCTGTCATGAGCAAGAGTCCTGACTGATATTATTCTTTAATGAGCTGATCACGTGACTGTTTTCCAAATTCAACCGTGGGTTCTCAGGGGCAGCAACTGTAGCAAAGTCACCTCCGTATCCCTGGTGCTGCATCGTGGCTGGTACCAAACTGGAATGTAATTATTTACAAATGAGTGGGTAGAGGGATAAATATCTATTCTTTGAAGACCTAACAGCAGAGAATTAAAATTCTAAAAGATAAGCCGCAGGTGTTTTAGCTCTTGGAACTGTAAGAAATCTCATTGAAACAGATATTTTTGCGTTTCTCATTCAGGTTCCAAGCTCCTTCAAGAAAGGGAGCGGTTGCGATCTTCAAGACCTCCAAGGTCACCGTCTGTGTTGACCTCTCATGAGAACGGGCAGTCAGCTAATGTGCAATGTCAGTGCATTCAAGCAGAATGAGCACAAAATTCATATTTCCTTAGGGCAAAAATGTACTCAGAGTAAAAAGGCAAGTAATGACCAAGTCTTTCCAGTTACAAGGACAGATCAAAAAATGTTTAAGAAACAAAACAAAAAGAAAAGCTTCTGGGTGGCACCTGTGGCTCAAAGGAGTAGGGTGCCGGGCCCATATGCCAGAGGTGGCAGGTTCAAACCCAGGCCGGCCAGAAACTGACAAAAAAAAAAAAAAGAAAGAAAAGAAAAGCTTCAATATTGCTATTGTGGATGAGGCCTTATATAATAAGATGCAATTATACACCTGTGCCATCATCAGGAACCATTTCTATGCCCCCCAAAAATTGTTCTTCCATCCTGTTAACAGTCATTTATTGCCCACAGGAAATGCCTGCTATATAAGATGACTTTGTGAAAGACCGACCTTGGACTGTTACTGCCAGGTGTGCACAAAGCCTTCCTCTGTAGGTGGGAAAATAAATATCATCTCCATTTCCTCAGGGAAGAAAGTTTCCTTCACCTGACACACCAAAACAAATGGACAATCACCTTCAGCGAGGTGCTGACATATAGCTTGTTAGGGTGAAGGGCAGTTATCCATTATTTGGTTCACATGTCCAACTTCAAGACAATAAAACCAAGGCACAGTGTTTACCTATGGAACAGAGCTAGTTACTGGCCATGTCTGACCCAGCCTGAAAGTTCTAGGTATATTCTCAAAACAAAAACTCTAATTATGCAGTTTTGCTGACCTTGAGGTATGAAATGCCAATCCTCTGAAGGCATTAGATGCATTAGCCAAATTTGAGCAGTTAATTTACAAGTGAGCAACTTTGATTTTCAGATTTTGTTAGCAGGGGAAATGTCTGAACCTTATAACCACCTGGCCTAAGGCACTCAAGTCATGAATACTCTTTTCCCTATATTAAATCCACACTTCAGAACATTGCACTGGGAGGTTAGAGGTCCCTCTTCTCTGCCTGGAGCTCAGAAGCACTCACAGCTGGGGCAACTCCTGCCTCAGCCTGCTGAACCTTGGTAGCAAGATATTGAAGATTGCTTCCCGAGCTGAGATTATTGTTTGCACACCAGCTAATAAGGACAGCCCCAGGGAGCCATGGGAGAACTTTCTACAAGCTTTTGTTTGTATCAAACCCTGAATCATAAGACTTTGGAAAAGATAGAGCTTCAAAAGCATTCTTTGCTGCTGCTTTCAGTAGGGGCCAGCGCCCTCTACATACTTGGGGCATTTTTGTTTTCAAAAATATTTTGAACACTTGTAATGTAGAATAACAGCCAGGGATATGCTATTGTCTGCTAAATCTCAAGCTGTTACCACCAAAAACCAAGATGCTTGGAGGTCACCTACTCTGATTATCATTGAATTCTCATCAGTCACTTTGTCACAGCCATATGCTTTTGGGAATGCCTGGGAAGCCTTTGCAATAGGCAGGTGCCTAAACCATCCCAGTGTAATGCGTGCCTCCGTAATTCCAAAGACATCTGCAAACACATTTGTCTTCCTTCATTAGCCTGCCATTTGCCACCGAGAAGAAAAACATATTTCACCTAAGCCAGGCCAGTCCTGCACAACTCCACGGATAAACTAAAACCTTTTTCTCTCTTCTTATTTCTGTGTCCCTCCTCACCTTCCATGTCCCTCTTACTATGATTTCTGTGCTGTTTTTCTAGCCCTCAGGGACCCAGGGACTCAACAACTTTCCTGTCATCCCAAAGTCTCTCACTCCACCCCTGCGACCATGCAAACATGTTGTTCCTACGTCCCTTCACTTTCCATGGCCAAATAACTAGCTAAGGTGACAAACAAAATTGGTAGCTCCCAAACCTTTTGTTATTTGCCAGCCATCCTCATAATTCTTGGTATGTCTATGAACCACCTAGCTATTAACCTAATATTTTATTTACATTGACTTACTTTTTAAATGTAAATAATTATTTTAATTTAAATGTAATCAATAATATCTGTGACATTACAGGTTTGATGCATTTTTCATTTTAATGTATATTAGAACTACTAAAATAAAAAATATTCATCCATGTAACACTAAAATGATCTATGTACATATGGTGGCACATTTCTCAAACTTTGGAAAACAGTAAATTAAATCAAATTAAAATAGTGGCTGCTATTAATCTGGTTAAGTCTCCCTTCTAGATAAGAATTGCATTTTAATGTACCTGTTACCGCTTTCAAAAATCTACAGACAGACAATGTGGATGAGAACCAACTGGTGATTGTCGGATACATGAAATAAAGTTATAAAAGCACACACAAAAAGAACTGCATTTTAATGGAAACTTTGAACTTTTTTTTTTTTTTTTAACTTTTAACCAACTTAAGGATGGAAAAAAAACGGCAAAGAGGAAGGCATACCAATTTTGACCCAGAGAGAGCTAACTTGTTCGCAGTTTTACATGTCATGCTATTTGTTAACACTGCTGTGGTCCCTCCCTACTGAGCCCACACTCCTGGGCCCTGGACAGATCCAGCTGAGCCCTCTTCCAGAGCATGAATGCCAGGCCTGGGGTCTCTGGACGCATTAGGCTAAGGAAGAAAGGCTCATTCCAGTGATTTTCCAGTGATTCCACAGAAACAGGGATGCTATTCTGTGTCCCACTCCCTGCCATGCTCCTTTCCATGAAAGGATTATGTTAGCTCCCCTCTGCTGGCACCAGAGTTTGCCATGTGACTTACTATGGATCATGAAATGTGAAAGGAAGGAGCACGTGTCACTTCTGAGCAGAAGTGTTAAGAACCATTTTATGAATCTGCCATCAAGTTCAATGCCACTTGTTTAGAAGCTTGACCTCTACTCATGAGTGATCACCAGCATGTGAGTTGGCCAAGTCAGTGTGTTTTACAGGGGGATGGATGCGTACCTGTTAATCCATTGATTCAGTTAAGTGGAAGCCGGTTAAAAGAACTGTTCTCATTTGCTTTTATTAATGGTTACAGTTACAGTGTGTTTAAACATCATATTTTTTAGTTGTGTTAGATTTCAAAATCAACTTTTTAACTACTATATTGTACAGATTTATTGAATAGTTTAAAAAGTAGAGAAACAAGCCTTTCCAACATTTGCAAAGCAATTCTAAGCAACATGAAGTTTGTTAAGATCTGTAATATGATCAGATTTTCATTTTTTTGTTTCCACTGTGATATTGGGTTTCTGTTGATTTTTTTTATAAGCAATAATTCCTACACCAAAATTCTATTCTCATTGACGTTGGCTGCAAAGGTAGGCCTTATTCACAGCCTATGCTCATTCCAAAAAGATAAACCATCTCAGAACAAATTTAGCCACAGTCAATGTCTTTAGGAAGGTTGAGTGAATCAGGGCAATCTAAAACAAACATGTTTAATTCTGCCATGTCTCTTTATGAAAACATTCATCACTACCTCATACATACCCTGTTAGGATAGAACTTTATTTTCACTTTTAATTTTGAAGCAACTTAAATAATAATCTAATAAAGAGATACATTAGATGTTAAGATCTGTAATATGATCAGATTTTCATTTTTTTGTTTCCACTGTAATATTGGGTTTCTGTTGATTTTTTTTTATAAAGAACCACTGAATACTGTACACTCAAAATTCCCCCTCAAATTTCCCCAAAGATTCCAATCATGTCCTCCATAGCAAAGAATCCAATCTGGGCTCACATGTTGAACCCAGATGCCACATCTCTCTAATCTCCTTCATTGTGAAATGGTTCTTTACTCTTTTCTCATTTTCATGAATTTCAAGGTTACAGACAGTTATTTTGTTGAATATCCTTCAATTTGAGTTTGTGACATTTTGTCACTTTTTTACTTTGATCAGTTGATGAATAAGGTTTCTGTCAAGGATATACTTACGCCAACAGTTACTCCCTCACCGTGTCTGGACACAGAGAGCAGCATGGCAAGGATCGCAGCAAGGTCTAGACTCAGCCTGCTAAAACTAGATCCACCATATGGTCCAGTAGTCCTACTACTGGATATATATCAAAAGAAAATGAAATCAGCAAGTCGAAGTGATACCCGTACTTTCATGTTATTGCAGCACAATGAACAATAGTTAAGATATGGAATCAACCTAAATGTCCGTCAACCAGATGAATGGATAAAGAAAATGTGATTTATAGACACAATGGGATTCTATTCAGCCATTAAAAAAATAAGGAAGTCCTGTCATTTGTGACAATGTGGATGAACCTAGAGGCATTCTTTAAGTGAAATAAGCCAGGCACCAAAAAATCAGTACTGTGTGTTTTCACTCATATATAGAAGCTATGTAAGTTGATACCATTTAAGTGGTAAGTATAATAGTTGTAACTGGAGGCTGAGAAAGGTATAGGAGAGAAAAGGATAGGAAGAAATGGTTCGTGAATACAAAATTACAGATAGGAGTAATAAGTTCTAGTCTTTTATAGAGCTATAGAGTATAGTTAACAATTTCCTCCATGAGGTCTAACAGTTAGGTTCATGAACTCATCCTAGAAAAAGTGCTACATACCTCATTGCTGAATATCACTACTGTCACCTTCAAAGTACTCTCCTTGGGAAGCTAGGCACAGAAGCCAGTGCCTTGTCCACCCTTCAAAGCAATTTTGTAACTCTTTTTCTGGAATGGCCATCAGAGCTATCATCGTATCACCCTTGATGTCCTGAATGTCCTCAGAATGTCTTCCTTTCAATATTTCCTATAACTCTGGGTAGAGGAAAAAGTCACTGGAGTACAGATCAGGTGAGTGGAGAGGGTGTTCCCATAGAGTTATTTGTTTACTGGACAAAAACTCCCTCACAGACAGTGCCTTGTGAGCTCTGAGCTTTTTGTTCGTGGGTGAACTCCTTTGGCACCATTTTTGCACACTCCTTTCTCATGTCCAGATTCTCAGTTAAGATTTTCCTGTTTCCCTATTGATGTTTACTTGGTCACTATGCTTCTCACAGGCAGCCAATGATTTGGATGCATTCCCTGAGGAATATTTGCAATGTTTTCCTCAGTTCTGCTCGTTACTGGCTTCCCTGACCTCTCTTCATGAGAAAAAGTTTTTTCTCCCCTCAGAGAAAGGTATAATCCATTTGCACATTGCCGTTTTCTTCATGGCATTATCTCCATAAACTTGGACTAACATGTCCCTGACTTCACTTCCACTCTTGCCAATTTCAACAAGAAGTTTAATGTTTGTTCATTGCTCTAATTCAAGCTCTGGCATTCTTGTGACGGCACAGAAAAACACACAACAATAAAGAGCACCACTCAGCAAGACCCTGCCACACGTAGATACAGACACAGCTGTGAGACACTGGTATACCAGGGTTATGAAACCTTACCAAGCTCTTCTGCAGTGCTGTCAACGTAAGCCAACAGTGGCAAGTTTGTGAACTTAATCGTCAGACCTCACATATTTTGGAATACCTAGAAGATTTTGAATGTTTCCAGAACAAAACAATGATTATTGCTTGAGGTGACGGAATTGCTAATTACCTTGATTTGATCATTGCACATTGCATATAGGTATTGAAATACACTGTAACTCATAAATATGTATAATTATTATGAATCTATTGAAAAATTTTAAAAGAAGGTTTCTGTCAGGTTTTTCCACTGCAAAGTTACCTTTCACCCTTAGTAATCAGTAAGCATTTCTTGAGGAGATACATTGAGATTATAATGAAATCTTCCTCACCCCACTTTCACCCACCAGCTTTAGCATCATTAGTGTTTCTTGCCTGAATTTATTATTATAATATATATATATATATTGCAGTTTTTGGCCAGGGCCAGGTTTGAACCCACCACTACTGGCATATGGGGCCAGCACCCTACTCCTTTGACCTGCAGGTGCCACCCAATTCATTATTATTTTGACAGTTGACAAACGGTGCTTCTCCTCGGTCCATCATCCCTTCTACACTTTTATCAGTATCGACTCATATATTCCTTCATTGTCCATAATCCATTGCCATAATTACTCATTTTGATCCTCAAGTTGTCTAAGCCTCGACCAGGTGAAGCACATTTAAGATGGCCTCCATGCCATTTTGACACAGCCCAGTCATTCTTTGAGCCTCTCTTTACTTTCTGATATAAAAGAGTATTCTGAGCTCATCTTGATTTTACTCTTCCTATCCTCAGGGTGTCCATAAAGTTTGTGTGCAATTTAAAATATTCATGGCCACCCTGTATATATACACATACACATGCGTACACACATGCACACACAGACACACAAGTTCACACAGATTATTTGATTCCAACTCAACACTACAGAGTTCATTCTATCTCGACCCCTTTTCATATTTGGACCTTCCTTCTTCACCAGTGAGAAACTTGGTTCCATGTACTCACATTATAATTGCCCATTGGTTTAATCCCCCCAATGTAGCCTATCTCCTAACCCCACCACACTACACCTCCTTGTGCAGGTCCTGGTCCCTCAAATTCCTACCCCTCCCTCATTACCCATCCCCAAACTTGAATTGAAATGAGTTTTTCTCCAATGTGGGCATGCATTAGATTGTCTACTGGTGTCACTGAGTACATTGATTACATTGAGTATTGAGTAAATTGGATAATTTCTTTACTAAGAAAAGTGTGTTTTTCTTAGTAAAGTATCACAAGAATGGAAAAGCAATTATCCAATGTACTCAATACTAACATGAAACCAATATATAGAGCACTTTCTTCTCTTTTCAAGATCATATTTATTTTTATTTAATATATTTTTATTGACACATAACATTATTAGAAGTATATATTTTCAGAGTACATGTGATAATTTGATATATTCCTAAAATGTGGGAAAATCAACTCAGGGTAATTGGGATAGTCATCACCTTAAGTGTTTATCTTTATGCTAGGAACATGTGAGTTATTCTTTTCTAGTTTTTTGAAATACACACTCGATTATTATTTTTATTTACTTTATTTTTTTATTATATATATATTTTTTGGGAGACAGAGTCTCTCTTTTTTTTTTTTGGCACAACACGTTTATTATAATCAAACTGAGCTGTGGTACAGGAAGTCAGGCAACTTGAATGTATCATGGAGTTTATTCACATTGTATAGCTGACAAAATGCAGACTGGTACTTAGAGGTCCCCGGGAGGGCCAAATCGAGCTCTCTAGAATTTCTAAAAGAAACACTTATGTAGAATCTTTATTTTAAAAGTAAGAACGCAGTGCATGCTAGGTCCTGAAATGCCTGTGAGTATGATAGGAGCACATTTTCACTGATTTTAAGAGAAGAAAATTGATTCCATTTATTTTAGAAGTCCCTGCTCATTATTTTTGAGTATTGTGAGATTCAAACTTGTTTTGGGGCAGGAGGAAAGACTGTCTGCAGGAAACATGT
>CAUYRH010019908.1:0-12048 GCA_963574655.1 Perodicticus potto | reverse complement strand
CCTTTTGAAAGTGCTCCCCCCTGCCCCTTAATTTTTACATTCCTTACTGTTTTACTAAATATTAAGTGTTCTTTGACAATTTTGGTGCTCACATATTTGGGGGACAAAGTGAAATGAATCTGTCATTATACCAGAAAATTTGTTTTAAACTCACAGATCAAATGTGCCTTAATAATTTTTTTTTCATATAGATTTCAAACAGTGATAGACTTGCCATTTTAATATGTATCATTGGAGATCTGCTTAATTGTAAATAGCCTATTGCTCATTTGGAAAAATAAACCAGTGAACAGTATTTTTCTATTGTACTTTTCAGGACCATTTGTCTCATTTATTCCTGTTTTAGCTAAAGAATTGTATTACATTTGGAAAGTAAAAAACTTAAAACATGGATTCTTAAAGTTTTTCAATTTATTTGAGGGAACTGTTTGTGGGCTGCAGTTGGGAATGAAGTGAAACTCATTTTCAAGTGCTTTTTCCTATATTTTTTCCTAGAATGAACTGGTCTTTGTTTGCCCCTCATCACCTTACTGCCCCAACAAAGGTCTTCGAACCAGGCCCAGGCTCCATCTGCAAGATACAAATGTCCCTTCTTAGCCCCACAGAATCTACATTTTAACAAGTTGGCCCTCTGATGCTGTGTGTGCACAGAGGTTCTCAGGATCAGTCTAGCTAAAGGATAAATGGTATCTGGTTGTCCAAGAATCAAAAAAGTGGGATCTTTGATGCCAAGGTAGTAACCTTTTGTGGCCGAGAATTACACTCCCAGGATGGGAATTTACAGCGTACTGGCAGTTGAGTTGCAGCGTAATGTCTGTACTCACAGAAAGAAACTGCTGTAATCCAGCCTAACGGCCATTTATTCTGTGGGTGTGTTTAGTTTTTTCATGGAGAAAAGCTGAAACCTTTTTTATTCTTCAATAAGGAAGAGTGTAAATGCCTCTTGGAGGCAAAGTAATTTAAATCTTCCTCTATTTCTTGTCATAGTGAACCATAGGGATTTGGGATTAGGTGTGAGTGATACCTGTTGTGCTTCAAATCCCTGTAGCATCTTGGCCTTTGGTTACACTTGCCATTTACTTCCAGCTCCTGCTCTCGCTCAGTTGTCCCTCTTCCTGATAGCAGTGTTGTTGTTCACAGAAGCACTGCCTCCTCCTGACAGGGCCATGCCTGGACTCTGCCCACTGGCCTCCAGGCCCCAGGCTCCTCCCTGCCACTCCTTGGTCCTTGGTCATCCAGTGCTCTCCTTTTGCACTCAAAGGTGGACTCAAAAGTCCCACTGGGCACTTTCCTGGCTACTACACTGGGCTCCAAGTGGTCAGGTGCCTGTCTTCACTGCTCAGGCCCATGCTTTCCCTCGAATCTGACTCTGCCCCAGCACACAGTTAAAACACCCCACTGTCCACTCTGATGCCTTCCTAGGCCTTTCCTATGTAGATGTGACACAGTTGGACTTAATTATATGACCATGTGGTATCTCCTGACCAAAGCCCATCAAGGACAGGCCTGTGTGTCCTATTCCTGGCAGTCCCCCGGTGTCCTGCTCTCTCCCAGGGCCAGTCCCCACCAGTGCACCCCTCCCAGAGGAGTTCCAGGTCTCCCCACCTTCTGCCTTTGGATGGCTAGAGACTTCACCCCTTAAAACTGTGCTTCTGCTTCCTTTGTTACTTCCTGATTTGTCTTAACATGTATTACTTTATTTTTCATCTAGAAATATATTAGGAAAATGGAATGGCCCATACCCGACACACTACATAACTGCTGTTAAAAATATTTAAAAATCAAGACTAACAAGTGAATATGGTTGAAAGGGAGGGAGGAAATCAAAATGCACAAAGGCACAGAAATTGAAGCCTCTCTTTCCCTCTCTCTTTCTCTCTCTCAAAGCATCCAGCCTCAAGCCCTACCACAAAAAACCAAGTCTGTGTGCATCAAGGTCAGGAAGAGGTATGTGTGAGGCCATGTGAATTTTATGTAGGCTAGCATAAATAGAACTTTTTATTTATTTTGAAACACAGTCTCGCTCTGTGCCCTGGGTTGAGTGCCAGGGTTGGGGGGCAGTGGGTGTCACAGCTCACAGCAACCTCAAACTCTTGGGCTCAAATGATCCTCATGCCTCAGCCTCCTGAGTAGTTGAGACCACAGGTGCCTGGCACAACACCTGGCTGTTTTTCTATTTTTAGAGATGGGGTCTCGCCCTTGCTCAGGCTGGTCTTGAACTCCCAAGCTTAAGCAGTCCACCAGCCACTGCTGGTGTGGGATGACAGGTGTGAGCCACTTCACCTGGCCTAGATAGCACTTTTTAAATGAATGCACACAAGTGAGAAGAGCCGCAAGGTCTCCCAAGCACATGGTCCTTAGCAGGGCACCTTTGCCAGCCTCTTTTTAGGAGCTGAGGCAGAAGGTGGACAGCGCTCTCCCTGGACCCAGAGGAGGTGTGGGGAAGAGAATGGGAAGTGGGCTTCCCCAATCTTGGGATTGGACATGCCAGGAGCCTTGCCTGGAAAGGGACCACAGCAGCTTCGCCTTTTGGGGTGAACACTACTGGCAGACAAGGGAAACCTGCATCTCACTAACGGAAAACAGGTCACCTTCCCAGCACTGTCATTCTGGCCTGTACAAGACCAGAGCATGGCTGTGGGCCATAGCATCTGAGACCCTCATGTTCGGAGACAAGGGCCACGTGTTTGAAGTCAGGAGACAATCCCTCTCAGACCCTGGATCTGAGAGGGCAGTGGTGCTGGTGAACCTGCAGTGTGGGAGGGTCTTAGACCCTTGGGAACTGGTCCAGACCCCTTCACTGCCCCACCATCTCCACTTTCGAGCAGAGCCTGCTGAGTCTCCTTCCTGCCCTCACCCTCTGACCACATCCTCCATTACAAAGGCGTGGTGGCCCAAGCCTGTAATCCTAGCACTCTGGGAGGCTGAGGCAGGTGGATTGCCTGAGCTCACAGCTTCAAGACCAGCCTGAGCAAGAGCAAGACCTCATCTCTAGAAAAAAAAAAATTGCCAGGCATTGTGGTGGGTGCCTATAGTCCCAGCTAGTCAGGAGGCTGAGGCAAGAGAATCACTTGAGCTCAAGAGTTTGAGGTTGCTGTGAGCTGTGATGCCCCAGCACTCTACTGAGGGCTACAAAGTGAGACTCTGTCTCAAAAAAAAAAACAACAACAAAATAACAAAAAAGCAAAAGCCTTAACGCCCCCCCCCCACCCCCGACTCAGCCCAGGAGTGAATGTGAAGTTTCTTTTTCCCAGATGGTAAATATAGGGCATATGGCTAATACACGCCTTTGCCCCCATCTGGCTCAGAGAACTCGCTCACCATTTGTCATGGTGTTTGACCCGATCTATTATAAATGAAAGTCACATTTTACCTCCTCCTGGTAACCTTAAAGAATCACCTGGAGGTCTGGGTGCTCTCTGTAGCCTCCTCTGTATTCACAGAGTCACACTCACTGTGCTCTGTCCTGTAAGAACAAGGGAGCCAGAGACTGTCATAGGCATCCCCCAGCTGCTAGGGTCTTGCTTTTTCAGACCCACCCTCAGGAAGGTGACACCCCTGCAGGGATGCCTGCCTGCTGCACTATTTTGCCAGCAGCTGAATCCCCCTGGGCCCTATATGTCTGAAGTTTCCACTTTCTTGTTATGGAGGGAACCAAGGGCCAGCCCTCCCCGCACCTGCACAGACACCGCACTGGGAATTAGGCTGTATTACTGCTTTATAAATTGCTGTAATCTCTGCTGCAAAGGCGCTTATGTGCTTCAGTGGCTGGGGAGCTTGCTGTTGTCCCTCTTCCTGATAGCAGTGTTTAGTGTCTGTCAGCTAAATGGGCTACATAGGGCTACCTGCCCAGATGGGTTCCACTATGCTTTTCAAGCCCTCAAAAAGATGTCCCTTTCTGTTCCATTTGAAAATGTTGATACCACATCTGCCTCGTCTGATTCGTCATAGATGCACTAAAGATGTAAAGGTTACAATGCAATGGATCAAATTGCAGCAGCTCATTTTGAATGACACACAGTAGAAAGAATATGCTTCAGAGTTTTGTTTGATTTTGTGCAGGAATGTGGGGGTGAGAGGTGGATGTAGATCTGTAACCAGAAACCATGAGGCCACCAGCTTAAGGGCTGGCTCGTCCTCAGGGCAGTTAAACCACTTACATGCGTGTCATCAGATAGTTTTGATTTTCTTTCTTTCTTTATTTTTTATTTTATTTCTTTTTTTGAGACAGTGTCTCACTATGTCACCCTCTGTACAGTGCCGTGGTGTCATAGCTCACAGCAACCTCAAACTCTTGGGCTTAAGCAATTCTCTTGCATCAGCCTCCCAAGTAACTGGTACTACAGGTGCCCTCTACAATGCCCGGCTATTTTTTGTTGTTGTTGCTGTCTTTGTTGTTTAGCTGGCCCTGGCCGGGTTCAAACCCACCAGCCGTGGTGCATGTGGCCAGCACCATAATCACTGAGCTACAGGTGCTGGGCCGTCAGATAGTTTTTAATGCATTGGATTTACCATTAATTATATTGCAATGATGAGGGTCTTCATTTCTTACTAATACAGACAAAAATGAAATTGTGTCCTTTAAAGAAGATTCTACCTACATTTCCTTTAAAATGTTACAAGGAGTTAGTTATGCCTGACTACTTTTTAGTGAGAAAACATAGTAAGAAATTGATCAAAGCACTTAATAACAAAAATTAGACAAGCCTTGGAATCTCCTTAAATAAAGCTGGCGTGTCTGTAATGCGCTTCTCTCCATTAAGGGGTCCCTCACAGTTAAGCTGGGACCCCCCTGCCTGGGCTGCCCCCTCCCCATCCCTCTTGCTGACTTGGCTGCAACTCATCACCCTAGGCAAGCTGTGGCCCTGGGCACTTCTACCTTGTTGCTTCAGAGACATTCCTGTTTGAGAAAAGAGCAGGCTTCCGGCCAGATTTCAAGGTAACCTTCAAATTCATTGATTCTGAATTAGGTTTGGGTGATGTTTAGGCAAACCAAAGCTTGCTTCTTGTTATGGGACTAAAGGAGAATTTCAATTATATGCTCAAAATCCTTCTGCATATCCTAAAATCTGAAGCTAGAAATGATACAAGTGCACTTTCAAATGATCTCATTAATGTGCTGAAGGAAACATTTTGGTTATTTACTTATTTTATTTTTATTTATTTATTTATTGAGACAGCATCTGGTTCTGTTGCCCTGGGTAGAGTGGTGTGGCCTCGTAACTCACAGCAACCTCAAACTCCTAGGTTCAAGTGATCCTCTTGCCTCAGCCTCCCAAGGAGCTGGGACTAAAGGTGCCTGCCACAATGCCTGGCTAGTGTTTCTATTTTTATTAGAGACAAGGTCTTACACTTACTCAGGTTCATCTTGAACTCCTGAGTTCAAACGTTCCACCCAACTCAGAGTGTTAGTATTACAGGTGTGAGCCACCTCATGGGCCCACATCATGAATAACAGTGTGACCATGATACAAGAAGATACGTATATAAGGAGGTAGGGAAGGGGAAGGAAAGATCTAGTTCCTTCCATTTGGCCACCTGTTTCCCACATTGGCAGGTTCCGGTGGGGTTTTCAGGCATGTGCAGCTTCACCTGATGGTTACGTGCAATTTGGCATCCTACTCTTTTTTTTCTCTCTCTCTGCTTAACACATTGGCACTTTCAAGGCCACCTTCTTTCCCAGAGTTGAAGATGTCCCTGATACTGAGCACGTTCGGTGCCCTGTTGCCCTGCTTTGATAACGCCACAGCAAACAACTTTGGCACATCGTGCTTTTCCAGCTTTGAATCACCCACTCTGAGAGCCCAGAGACTTTGGAATTTGGCCATTTCTGACATAACCCTAAGTCATCTGGTATTTTATTTGGTGAGTATTTACATTTTGTACCTACTAGCACTTCTAATGAAACCTTTTAAAAATGAACCTAAACAACAAAATAACCTTCAAGAAATACTATGGGAAAATCCCACACAGCATCTGGGTTTTGTGATCCTATGAAAGCAGCAACTCCACAAACCCCACTCTGTGACAGTAAAACTTGAGTCATGGCACAGTGAGAAAAAGGCAGACAGACTTAGTGATGACTCAGGGAGTGGGGAAAGACAAGTTCCTGACAGGAAGGCCTCTTTGGGAAAGAGGTACACTCCGCTCAGCCCAGGAGAGGGGTGGACAAGTGGGGCAGAAGTGCAGCTTGAGGGAAGAACAGCTCTTTACAGATGCATCAAGGTAGCAGCATGGCTGGGTGTGGTGTGAACATGACCAGGGACATCGGGCTCCCTCTGGGGAGCCAGGATGATTTTCTGGTGGGAAGAGTGTCCATTTGCAAACAGATGAGAATATTGGTATTTGAAAATGAACCTACTGTGCCAGGCATAAGAGGCTCACTCCTGTAATCCCAGCACGGCAGGAGGATCACTTGAGGCCAGGAGTTCAAGACCAGCCTGAGCAAGAGTGAGACCCCCATCTCTATAAAAAATAGAAAATTAGCCAGGCTTTGTGGTGCATGCCTGTAGTCCCAGGTACTTGGGAGGCTGAGGCAAGAGGATTGCTTGAGTGCTATGACACCATGGTACTCTAGCCTGGGGCAACAAAGCAAGACTCTGTCTCCAAAAAAACCCAAAAAAACTAACAAAACCCTTCCCTATGTTCTAGGCAAATTTTAAAGATCAATGATATATTTTATATACTGTCACATATGAAATATATATTCTATATAATTTATTACTATTTGGCTTCTGTGGTACATTTTTAGGTTTGAAGGTAGGGTTTGGTTGGGGGATAAATCAGTGTCCTGGGGCTGTGAGACCCTGCGAATGAGTACTTTTATAGGAGGAACAGGCTGCTGATTATGATACTAAGGCTATTAAGGCATAAATAACTTGATACAGGTTCACTGGAAGCCAAATGTGAGGATGCCCCTGAAAGACAAGCAAAGTTGAACATGCTCTGGAGTGCTCAACTTTCCTACAAGTTGAAAGGCTTTTATGGGAAAGCTTAAAAGACTGGAGGGAACTTCTCATTACCAGAGCTGCCCTCGTCATTGGAGGCTGCAGTCTAGAGGTTACAGTCCTTGACTATAGAGTATTACATACAGGTAAGAAACGTTCTACATGCAAGAGAATTGATTGTAGGCCAGGTGTGGTGGCTCACACTTGTAATTCTAGCACTCTTAGGCAGATAGACTGCTTGAGCTTGGAAGTTAGAGACCAGCCTGAACAAAAGCAAGACCTTGTCTCTACTAAAAATAGAATAACTAGCTGGGTGTTTGGCACAGCTACTCGGGAGGCTGAGGCAAGAGGATTGCTCAAGCCTAATTGTTTGTGGTTGCTGTGAGCTATGATGATGCCACAATACTCTAGTCTGGGTGACAGTGAGATTTGGTCTCAGAAAAAGAAAAAGCACTTCATGATTTCACAATGAATAAACAAATCAGTATCAATAGGTTATATAGTAATCAGTATAGTAACAGTTTAAGGAACTCATGACAAGATTTTTTTACTCAGGGACAGGATTTAAGCCATAAAATCATAAGATCTTCACCAGGTAGGTTAAGTTAAAAGCCTGCCATTGACAAGTGACATTGTGGGGAAAATAAAAAAGCCTGCGAAATATGACCTGTAGGTCACCGAGGAAAGGAAAGGGCGTTGCGGTGCATCTCCTGGCAGAACAGGGCAGTGGGGACACCTCTCCCAGCATCAGTGAACTGCACATGTCCAGAGAGGGCCTGGGTGTCCGGGAAGCAACTATTAATAACATGGACCTTAGCGACTCTCTCACAAGAGCAGCCGAAAGGTCTGGGCGGCTCCCCACACAGTCGCTGGTAATGAGCAGTTCGGATTATGATTCATGGGCTTCTTTAAAATTAGATTTGGGGAGGGCCTTTCTCTCAAGAGGATGTGCTGTCCAGTAAAAATTCAACCAGGCTCAGTTTCTCTGGGTGAGTTGTCAGCATACTCACTGTCTAGGCCACGTCCTCAGAAGGATGTGACATGTATGTTCCATCAGCTTGGCAGCATAGGAAGGCCCTGTCCAGACCAGCTGGTTCCCCATAAGCCAGCCACGACTTGCTGGGCAGCCGTGGCCACTCTCCCTGCCCAGAAGCTAGGTCTCTGTTGCCAAACCTCTCCTGGAAGACACTTGGTTTCCACTACCCACCTGACTTGGGGACTCTATAGTTAGCTCATGGCCCTGGATTAACGGACTGCACTATTGTCTCACCAACCTCTCTCCACAGCCCTGTGGCCTTCTCCTCAAGTCACTGCTACTGCAACCAGCTGTCCCCATCTGCCCCCAAGTTGTACTGGGAAGTGAGTTTGTCACAGTTGCTTCATTTCACCCCAGTGCCGTATCTGCTCCTCACCCACAGTGACACCCTCCTCTGCTGTCTTGGTGAGTCTGCCTCGCTCCTGCCTCCACAGCAGTTGGTTTCTAGTTGGAAGGAATATCCCTGCAAGCTATGGGATTTGGGAGAAAATGGGACACATTTGGACTTCCATAGGTTTGGTGCTGAAATGCTGCACATTGTCTTGAAAAGATTTGAGCAAATGTAGAGTTGGCAACTTGGAAGAGAGATGCTGTGCAGATTCAACCCATTTGCTGGATTTGACATGAAATAATCCTACCTGGGACAAGAGACTGCCGTGTTTGTGTTCTCAGTGGTGAGCAGGTACCAGCCGCTGCTCCTACACCTGCAACTTGACAACCTGCAACTCCTTGGGGGAGCATGAGATACAGACCAACCATGCCTCAGCATTTCCTGTGTTCTCTTGGAAGAACTGCATGAGGTTTGCTGCTTGAATGTGGAGAATTAACAAGGTCCTAACCCAGCAGGGTGGGCCTGGGATTGAGGACAGAATAAGACATAGTGATTTCACCCCAGTGTTAGGTATTTTCCTATATCCCATTGCATATGTTAACCTGCAGTGACATAAACCAATGACAGCTCAGGGTGAAGGACCGTGAATAAAAATACAAAGACCTAGGTTAACTGTGATCTGTGGCTTGGCACTGTGGAAGGAGAAGGGGCCTTAGAGCCAGGTTAACGGGGTCTGTGTCAGTAGCAGGTTGGAGCCAGGGGTAGGGACTGTCCCATGAAAACTGATGCCCATTGCCACATGCAGTGACATCACCCTGGGAGCCTGAAATTGGCCAAGGTAGGAGTGTTTACACCAAAGGAACTGGCAAGTGCTTCAAAGCAGGCTTTTCTTTGGGGCTGGATTTACCAGCACAGCACTGGTTTGGATCAGCTCCACAGATGAAGGGCCAAGCCCAGTGCCAGTCTTCCTGCAACTGTGTAACCATGGACAACTTACATGTGCAAGGGTTCAGCTCCCTTCTCTGTAAAATGGGCACAGGTATCACTTCCCAAGACTGATGACAGAGTGGACAGAACCTGGCTCTCCTCCTGACACTTCATTTCAACTTAGTGTCACCCTCCACACTATCTTCCCACCTAGAAATGCCAACTGCCTGAAAATCCTTCCATGCCCAGGTCTGATGAGTCATCAAACCCTGTGAATCGCTCCTGGATAAAGTCACAGGATGGGCCCCCACCAGCTCCCTCATCTCCTGACAAAGCTGCATTTACAGGAATATGCTCTGCCCATTTCCTGCACCTCCACTCCAGCCTCTTCCTTAAATGCAGAAACACTCTTATCTTGATTTTCCTGGTGAGACTCTGCACAGGTTGGTTCAAGTCCAGACTTCTTGATATAACTGCCCTAAGGCTCCGTTTGACCAGCCACTGCCTTTCTGACCTCACCTGTTCTGTGCAGCCCCAACCCCTATCACCACACCCCCTGCTCACTCCCTATTACTACTGAAGAGGAGCCAGGAAATCCCTCTTAGAACCTGTGGTGTGCCCCAAATGCCCACCCCTTGCTCCCCTAGGCTTCCTTACAGATTCTGCTGCAGTGTAACCTCTCATCCAGGATGCTCTGGGCCCATGAAGAAGGGTTTTGTTATACCTCTTCACTCCCATCCCAAGTCCCCTTCCCGCATGCCCTGGTAGGTGCTCTCTCCTACCTGGAGATGTGGTGTCTCTATCAGCTGCATACCCACCGCCACGCCAGACCAGCCAAGACTGCAGCAAACTCAATTGCGTGACCCAGCAGGGACCTGGAAGGTCACAGTGTGCAGGCAATTTTAATTACCCTTTACTTCTATTCTAGCCTCTTGGCTGGGTTATTTGCCAAAGGAAAATCAGGTAAGATTAAGTATTTCTGTAATGACAACCTGGGATATTCAGTTTGGGGGTGAAAACAATCAAATGGTTTTGGTATAAGAACAAGAACCTTACTTCACAGATATGAAATGCTTTCCCTCTTGAATCATGAAGTTAGAGTCTATGGAAGAGTTACGAAGTGCCAGGCACTTTATATATGTTTCTTTACTTACTGCTCCCTCGGCCCCTGTGCAATCAGTGTTCTTGATCTCAGTTTTCAGATGAAGAAGCTCAGAGAGCTTAGGTAACATGCCGAAGGTTACAGAGCTAGTAAATGGCAGATCCAAAATTTGTACGGTATCAGCCTTATCTGTCAATCCAACTCTGAGAGGAAAAAAAAAATGCAGTACATCCACTTGTCACGGGGATTTAATTAAGATCCTCAGCTTAGTCTGCTCTCGGACTACCAGGAAATGGCAGCCCTTCGAGTAGGATGTTTGCAGAACCATAGGAGAACTATAGAGCTCATAAATATTTTACCCTGTGTAATTTTTCCCTGCCTTTTAAAAATTGAATTTTTTTTTATTTTTTTTTTTCTGACACAGTCTCAAGCTGTTGCCTTGGGTAGAGTGCCATGTGTCACCACTGACAGCAACCTCAGGCTCTTGGGCTTAAGTGATTCTTTTGCCTCAACCTTCCAAGTAGCTGGGACTACAGGCACCACCACAATGCCCAGCTAGTTTTTTTTGTTGCAGTTGTCATTGTTTTAGCAGTCCCCGGCCGGGTTCAAACCCACCAGCCCTGATGTATGTGGCTGGCGCCCTACCCACTGAGCTACGGGCACCACCAAAAGAATTTTTTAAAAGATTTTATAAACATGCTATTTAATATAGATGTAGTGAAGTCATTTTTTCAAAGTACACAGTGTTCAGAAGATTCTTATTCTAGGAATAGTGGAATAGCTTGTAGAAGACTAGTCGTCTCACTCATAGCAATATTAAGCTATGGATAAGGAAGCAACAATTCTTAAACCCACAAAGAAACAACTATTTGAAAGTCCTGGAGAATAACCAAGATCAGGTAGAAATTGGAGGGAAACTAGCTCTTAAAAAAGATAACTGCATGTGAGTGATGTATATTATTCACACAGCCTGGAGTGTGCCGTCTAGGCCACAGGGCACTTGGGGGCTAGAACTCAGAAAAGTCCATTATTATTGGCTTGATGCATCATAGAATGGAGTTTAGAGCAGCTAGAAAAGCTAGAAGAGGAGGAAGAAATCTCAGGGAGAAGGGATATCAATCAGAGGATGAAACTCCCAAATCTCTGTGTTAATTTCTTTCTCAAATTTAATTCGCTCCTAACCATGTTTGCATGGTGGAGACTTCTAGGAACCCAGAAGAAAGCAATGGCTGGAAAAAGCTTATCAGAGACTTTAGCTGTGTTCCATTGCAAGGGAGTTAGAGACAAAGTAATTAGTGGATCCAGGTGTTATATATTAGGAACAAAGACTCTGCCTCATATTTATCCTAATACCAATGGAAAAATCCAAACAGATATTCCCTAATAATGTGTAAAAACCAAGCCTCCACAAAATTAAGATGAGACTAATTCTTGACTAATTCTAGCCAAGAATTTAATCAGGGGCTCAGCACCTGTGGCTCAACTGGCTAAGGCACCAGTCACATACACCTGAGCTGGCAGGTTTGAGTCCAGCCCAGGCCCGCCCAACAACAATGACGGCTGCAACCAAAAAATGGCCGGGTGTTGCGGCGGGCACCTGTAGTCCCAGCTACTTGGGAGGCGGAGGCAGGAGACTCGCTTGAGCCCAGGAATTGGAGGTTGCTGTGAGCTGTGATGCCACAGCACTCTATCCAGGGTGACAGCT
>CAUYRH010019904.1:0-16513 GCA_963574655.1 Perodicticus potto | reverse complement strand
ATTCCCCAGTGAGATGGGAGGAAGGCTGATCCCCCAGTGAGATGGGAGGAAGGCTGATCCCACAGTGAGATGGGAGGAAGGCTCACCCCAAAGGGAGATAGGAGGAAGGCTGATCCCCCAGTGAGATGGGAGGAAGGCTGATCCCACAGTGAGATGGGAGGAAGGCTGATCCCCCAGTGAGATGGGAGGAAGGCTGATCCCCCAGTGAGATGGGAGGAAGGCTAATCCCACAGTGAGATGGGAGGAAGGCTGATCCCACAGTGAGATGGGAGGAAGGATCACCCCAAAGGGAGATAGGAGGAAGGCTGATCCCCCAGTGAGATGGAAGGAAGGCTCATTCCCCAGTGAGATGGGAGGAAGGCTGATCCCCCAGTGAGATGGGAGGAAGGCTGATCCCACAGTGAGATGGGAGGAAGGCTAATCCCACAGTGAGATGGAAGGCAGGCTGGGCATTAACATGCAGAGACATAAGAAAAATGCACCTTGTACGTTTTGATTATTACTCAAATCTTATGTTCATTGTAAACTCTGGATCCCAACAGATGATGTCAGACCCCTATCATAGAGCAAGGAGCTGCGTCCACCCTCTCTCTTCTGTTTACCAGGCATTTAATCTTAGGGAAGCTCGACTTAATTTCTTGGAATACTGAAGAATGAAAACAACAATTCCCTTCTCCTAAGGTGGAATTAAATGAGGTAATGTATGTCAAACCAGTGGCATAGTCTGTGCCTTACAGCAGGCAGCAGAGCGCGGGTTGTTGTAGTTGCTGTTACTCTTGGTCAGTTCTGGGATGTGCTGTTTCTTATATTAGCTCCCACCCACGGAGGGGAGCCTGCCTGACCTTGCCATTTGCATTCTGGGGTCCTCTCCGGTGATGGCAGCCTAAAGCACAGCCTGTTCAAATCATCTTTATGAAGTCTGTGTGTGAGCAGGTGCATCAATTCCAGGACCATTAGTGCTGAACATATCCGTGTCTCTAGTGTTTCAAAGGTGATGGGCACAGAAGCAGCCCTGTGATATCTGACCTGGAAATCCTTTTTAGTGCAGAATCTGAATTGCAAAGCTGTTATTAAAACCTGCAAATGATTAGCAATGGTAAATGGGAGACATTAACCGCCTCTCGCCCTCTTTGTCTCTCCTTGCCTGACACCGCCAACCGAGACCCAGGCTGCTGGGAACATGGCGAGCAGTGAGCTGCACTGGACTGTGTGTAATTAGTGAGCGCCTGAAAGTGCAGATTTTTCACCGATAGAACTTTGCAGGGAATTGCTCATTACTCCCATGATTTTAGGAAATAAAGACTTCAGTTAGTTTGTAACCCTAACAAAGAAAAAAAGCAACAGTTTTCCTCAAGCAACAAGGAAAGGGGGAGAAGCTGGTCCTCCGAGGATCCCACTCTGGGGGAGTGGGCTTCCCGGGCTGGTCCTCATTTGTCTGGGCAGCCTGCGTCTTGCCCCGAGGACAATAAAGGTGTGACTTAATGGGGCTGGCATTTTTGAGCACTAAAAGTAATTGCCTTTTGTCACACCACGTGTTGGCATGAATACCCTGGAGAGGAGAATCGGAGTTTGGTAGTGCTTGAAGAAAAGGATGTAATCTAAGGAGAAGACGGAAAAGAATATGTTTCAGGTCACTATGCGGAGTTAAATAAATTGCCAGTCGTAATTGTAAATGCATTCTCTGGATAAATTAAAGAGTTTTCATCCTGGTAGGTACATGTGGGAACATGAGGAGTGTCCTAGACGGACAGGGAGGTGGGAAGGTTGTAAACGGAGTGCAATGAGCTAGAATGTTCTAATATGTTGCTGAATGTCAGGAACGTGGCATGGCTCACGGTAGCTTGTTCTGGTGCTTGGCTGTTAGTTCATCAGAGGCGATGGGAAGATAGCGGCAGCATCAGGACATCCGTCGAAATGCCACTGCACTTACTGTCCTTAGGAACAATTGGTTAATTTTCAGCTTGGGAAGGGGCTTCAGTGACCTACGGAGATGCTGTGATTAGACAACACCAGTGGTCCCGGCACACGGGAGCTTATTCCAGAGGCTGTGCAGGGAAGACATGATCAATGGCTGTTTTTGAAAGATCTTGATTTTAGGTCAATTTACTTTCCCATCATGAGTGCTACGCTATCAGAAAGACAAATTAATTTAACATGAATGACTTACTGCTCCCTTATGAATTACTTTCCAATTGTATTTAATAGCATCTCTTTATCTGTAGCACAAGAAAACACAGTTGACCTTTAACAGCCTCTTTTATAAATGAACCCAATTGCAGTTCAGCTTTTCCACTTTCAGATCTTTATCTCCTGGCACCTTGAATCCAAACTCATCTGGATGCAGGTCCAGCTGTCTCTCTAATGGTGTCTATCCATTAATTAAACCCTCCGTGCTTAACAGCTTGCATGCCAGCAGCTGGAAAGGATGAGAAGGCTGTTCTCCTTTAATCTACAAATATTTATTTTGTTTTGGGGAGATTGGTTGGGAAAAGATTAAGTATATAGGAGGATAACCAGCTTATGGAGAATGGGCATGTTGTGGTGAAAGTTTCCTGCCGAGTCACATCAGGTGCAGTTAGTAAGCAGGAAGGCTGGCTCCTAATCCCTGCAATCATAAATTATAAAATGCTGGTTAAAGCAAGCATCTGGGCAGAGGACTGTGTCTTTGTTCTCTCAGTATTTTAATGAATGCATGTGAATGAGTTTACAGGGAAGAGTGAATATAACTCAAATAGCATCGGACGCTGGTATTTATAGGCTCCCGTCTACACAGGAGCCGGGTCATGGCTTGTATATTCTTATCCTGCCACAATGCATTATGGGGCCCTCCTTAGTACATTTACATTTTTCCTTGTTTCTCAGACTCATTCATCACTGAACGGTATAGAAACTGCCTTGGAATAGCAAAATAATGGGTTGAAAGTTGGACACAGCCTTAGCTTTTTAAAAATACATTTTAAACCACAGCAGCAGTGTATATGTGTGGTACAATATCAGAAAACATAGACAAGTAAAAGTAAGATAATAAAAAGACTATATTGTAAATACCTAGAGACCAAATAATTGATACTTCAGTATATATCTTTCCAGATTATTTTTTATGTTGTTTGGAATGTATATGTCCATAATTTGGGGTGTCTTCTTCTTTAGCTAACAACATCTACTTTTTCATTTCAGTATATTTTCATCACATCAAACTCCAGACCACACTCACATTCTTATAATTGTCTCTAGAATGTCCTTCATTGCATTTAATTGTTATGTCTCCTAGCTCTCTTTCAATCTGGCCTGGAACACTTTTTTCCTCACACTAATGTGCTGGAAAGTGTGGGCCAGTCATCTAGGACAAAGTCCCATGGCTTACTGTAGGCTTCTCTGAAAGCAGAGCCTGAAATAAAGACTTGGGTGCAAGGAGTTTTAGGGATGTGATCCTCAAAGGAGAGGGCAGGGGGCAGGAAGAGAAACAGGAAGAAGGAAACACTGATGGGGGGTGGGAGGATGTGTTACTGAAGTTGCCATTTAAGCAGTTTAATTCAATTCTGCCAGGACTTTGAAAAGCATCCAGAATGCCCCTCATGTTTTCCACCTGAGAGATGGAATCTGAGGTCTTTAACCACCAAACTTCCCTTGGGAAGGAAGGCAGTCACGCCCCTCTGCTTTGAGCTGTGCTTGTGCAGGCCTAGAACTTACACAACATCAACGAAAAAGGTCTTAGGCAAGAATGCAGAAAGACTCACCAGACTCATCTCTACACTTCAGCTGCAATTAGAGGTGGGTCACGGGGATGTGATATGGGACCCAGCAGCTACATTCTATGTTATGGATTTGTCTGCATTTTTTTCCTTATTTTTTTTTCTGTGTTCAGTTATTATTCTATAGTAGAATTTCCTATTAAAAAATAATTAAACTAAGCATTTTGGGAAAAAGAATAGTTTTGATTACTACTATTCATATATGCTTACAAAGGTGTGCTAATACCTTTTATTTTATTTTTAAGAGATTAAGTCATCAAATAAACTTTTACTGAATACCAGACATTGATGTGGGGGTCTGATGAAATAACCCTGACCTTAAGTTTGGCAAATTTTATAAAATAAAATATTATGGAGTTCTGGTAGCAGTATGTATGGGGTGTGATATTGGGTCAGGATGCGAACAATTTTGTCTGGGTAGTAAGGAAGGAGGGAGAGAGAGGGAGGAAAATCTGTGTTAATGCAGTGGCGTTTGCCTGGATTTTGAAAGACCAGCAGATAGGGAGGATTGTATTCTAGGCTGAGTTACACTGAGAGCAAAGGTTACAGCACGGCAGAGGAAAACATGTTTGGGAACTGAAAGTCATTCAGTATGAGTGGCGAATGAATGGATATGGAGGGGTGAAGCCAGAAATGGAAAAAGAGAAAGAGACAGATTGTGGAGTTCTTGTACTTTAGATGGAATATCGTCTTCATTACTGATTCTACATGCAACATTCCTGTGAGGAACACAGCATGCTCAGATGTGTTCAACACTGTGAATTTTAGAATATACAAAACTGTAGTTAAAAACCACAAAAACCGCTTATCTAGAAAGTAACACCAGAAGGTCATTACAACTTGTTAGTGAAGACTTAACTGCATAAGCCTACCTTTCATGTTATTTGCAAAATGTTGCTATTCGTGTAACGTCTTTCTGGGGTCATGGAATTGCCTTAGACATTAATAGGAGGAAGGTTGATGAGCCTGAGGGCTCGGGGCCCCCGGCTCTGTCCTCATGAGATGGTGGGCCTGCGAGGAGGTAGGCTTTTGAGAAAGCAGGGAGCAGGAGGGAAGAATCCAAGCCAGGTCTGCCTCTGGTGGCCCAGTTTGGTGGCCCCGACGGTTGTACCTGGGTGTTTGAGGGCAGCGCCGTGTCAGGGAGAACGGCACACTTCTACTTCCTCAAGGAACACAGCCCTACACTAGCTCCTTGAAGGCTTGGGGGATCCCGGAGCTGCCCCTTGACAGAGACCTTCGAGTTCTCGTAGCTGACATGGCCGGCAGGGCAGCACCTCGAGTGCCTTTGCAGGGAGAGTTAGAAAGGAGGAGACCAGAGGGAACACGGCAGCGGCTCTGGTGTAACTGTGGGAGGGGCTGACCGTGCCACAGGAGCACATCAGGGAGGTCTCCTGGAGACTCCCAAAATAATTGGGTCAGACTTTACAGGGGACAGGCTCAGTGGATGGAATGAATGTCATTGAAATTAGTGTTACTATAGATACCGTGAATCCCATTTCTTTCCACATGAGGGTGAAGTCCACAGGGGGTACAAGCTTTTTTCCCCTCTGCCACACATTGAAGAATAAGAGTTGTCTTGGGCCATGTGTTAAATAATAAACACTAACGAAAGCTGATTAGCAAAAAAAAGATCCTTGCCTACTTTTCGTGACACCCAACACCATAGATAAGCAAAAAATGTCCTCACAAAATCAGCATGTGGCCCATGGGCTGTAGATCAGACATCCTTGGTCTCGAAGGATTGGGGTTCAAATAAATAATGATGGAACCAGAAGTTCCAATAGCCTGCTCGAGACTTGTGGTTCGTGGCCCTTACCAGGTCCCTGAAAACCTCTCCTGCGTGTGTTATAGCACCATCATGCTGAGATCCCTCCCGTAGTCATGTCCTCCGACATTGTCAAGTATGGTGAATTACTCCATGGACGGTAGAAGCCCTTCAAACATACCATGTCACCATGGAGAGAGCCGGTCCTCTCGCTCCCACCCACCCCTTGTTGGCTGGCTTTTCTCTGGGTGGGTACTGATCACTGCTAGGGGGAAAGGCTGTATATTCAACCCCACTGCCAAAGTGAGAAGATTTATCTGAGTACCAGTAATCGAAGGCAGCAGAAAAGGGGGAAATATAGCCAGGAAACAGCTGTATCCAATGAGACAGAGATGTCTGGAAGGATCTGTGGCAAAAACAAGAAAAAGCAGAGTGCTGTCACTCCCCAGGGCATGGCCAGAGGCACAGCCAGGTGATACGTGATGACCCAGGCTGCTGTGTGCTGCCTTCCTAACCTGGGCCGTGTTGGCCTCTCATGGATGAGCAGATTTATTATATTCTCATTGGTGTGTCAGCGAGCAGGGGAGTTGTAAGGAATTGTGGGTAAAAGGGTTTGGTTTTGTTTTTTTCCGTAGGTGAAGCCAACCACCTGCCCCTCTTTGTCTCAGAAGCAGGAGGCTCAAAGGCAGAGCAAACTGGAATTTATACATACATTGATTATATGTCTATTCCTACTGTTTTGTTACAGTATATTTTTGACTTATGCTGTTACAAAAATAATAGACTAAAATAACACAAATTACAGTTGTCCATAGTGTGTGAAGAATAAACTTTATCTTCTTTCCTGCTCTTCCTATATTTTTACAAATTTTATCTATCAATGTTTATGATTGTGTGCTGATAATGAAATACACCTGGAGTTTCTTTTCCTTAATAATTAAACACATGTGGGGTTTCTTTTTCTTAATAATAAAATCTACGTGGAGAAGGAGTAAGTCAAGGTGGGGAGTGTTTCCATACCTTTTGGATGGCAAGGTCATTTAGTGCACTGTTTTGTGAGGCAGTTTGGAAATAGGTAGTAGAATTTAAAACACGTATTTCCTTTGATCATGCAATTTCACTACTAGGAAATGTTCCCTGATTATGTGCTCATACAAATATGGACAGATAGATGAAAGGAGGATCACAGAAGTACATTGTAGAAATGAAAAATTGGAAACAACCTAAACATTGGCCAATAAAGGATGTGATTAAATAAATGGTTATGCAACCTCATAATCAAATACTCAGCAGTAAAGTAAGTAGTGTACATTGAAAAAGCAAGCTGTAGAATAGTTTGTGGTGTATGAGTCCATTTTGAAAACACATACATATATGTGTATATACCTAGAACATTTCTAAAAAGGAACATAAATTTAGAATAATCATTCTTCTGGAGAATGTAACTGAATGGTAATTGTAGAGGTGGAAATTAGATTCTATTGTAGAGGATGAAAGAATACATTACTAGCATCCTATGCTTATGTAAATTTTAAATGCATTCAAAAGTAAAGAGCAAAAGGGAACATATTAGATGATAAGGGGATTTGCAATAAAAGAAAAGAAAAGGAAAAAGGGAATATAATCAGCTTTCAGAAATTTTTTGAATATAAACTACTTCAAGATAGGTGAGTGACTCAAATGACTACTTGAGGTACATGTCTTTTTACTTTTTCCTTTTAAAATTATTATTATTATTATTATTATTATTTTTGAGACAGAGCCTCAAGCTGTTACCCTGGGTAGAGTGCCGTGGCATCACAGCTCATAGCAACCTCCAATTCCTGGGCTCAAACGAGTCTCTTGCCTCCGCCTCCCAAGTAGCTGGGACTACAGGCACCTGGCCATTTTTTTGCTTGCAGCCATCATTGTTGTTTGGCGGCCCAGGTTGGATTTGAACCCGCCAGCTCAGGTGTATGTGGCTGGTGCCTTAGCCCGTTGAGCCACAGGTGCCGAGCCTTAAAATTATTTTTAATAAAAAAATTACTAATAAGTAGTGACTAAGTTTCATATAAATTTGATTCAATTTTGACCAAAGTACATTACTTAAACATTAATTTTTTAATTCAACTTGTCAGTATGTTGTTTAGGATATTGCATCCTCATCTATAAGTGAAACATGTTTGTAATTTCCCTTTCTCCCTATATTGGAGAAATGTATTTTCTCCAATTTCAATATCAGGTGTATCCAGATCAAGTAGAATGATGTTGAAATATTTCTTCTTTTTTTTATTGTTTATAAGATTTCTGGAATTGCTTGTTTTGTAAAATCATTGTGGTCTCTGAGTTTATGATAGTTTGAACTTTGTTATTTAATTTAATTCATTGCTTAATTACTGTTTTCCTATGAATGATTATACTGTGGTTAATATGTTAGCATAGCAGTATTCCCAGATAGTTTTTTGTTTGTTGGGAGGTTGGGCTTTTGGGGGCTTAGTTAATACTTTGCATGAAATGCCTTATTTTATAACAGTGAAATTGCTTTCTCTTTTGTCTTGCGAGCTTTTTTGAGGTGAAATTTAAGTTTTTGTGTGAATAGTACTATTATACCTATCTTGAGTGTCTTGCTTATACTGTATCACATCATACCTTTGTTTAATTCTTAATAAACTGTTTACTTGTTAAAAAAAATTTCTTAGTTTTAATTCCTAATACTGTGACAATTGATAGCTATAACTTCCATCTACAAGAATTCTTTGGGGGTCCTCAGAAATGTTTTTTTTTTGTTTGTTTGTTTGTTTTTGTTTTTTTGAGTCAGAGTCTCAAGCTGTAGCCCTGGGTAGAGTGCAGGAATTTTTATAATTTAAAAGAGTTCTGGATTTTCTCTTAAAACTCAGAAGTTCAGGACCTGAGGTAGCTACTGTAGTCACGGGGGATGGTGGCAGCTTAGTTGGCGGCAAATTGCCTGCCGCATTTGCCTGTACTTATCATGAGTTTACTCCTCTATCTCAGACCTGCCCTTGGTGGATTAATAGGAAAGCCAGTGGCAGTGAAGCTTATGTGGAGACTGGATTACAAGGGCTATCTACAGATGTCTATGTGAACATGAAGCCTGCAAATACAGAAGAATACATAGATGGGGCATCGTCTGAACATCTTTGTGAAGTTTTAACAAGACATATAATGTCCTTTATAGCAGAGGTCTTGAAGAAGAGGAAGAAGATGGGTAAATGAGAGAATGGCATCTTTTCTGGGTATATATATACATACACACACAGATATATATATATATATATATATATATATATTTCTAGACGAAAAAGATTTGTTTGTTTTTCCAAAATAAAGAAGCTCTGAGGCCAAAAATTTGAAAACTTCTTAGAGTTCAATTAACCAGAAAAGAAAGATCAAGAAAGACTCTTCAAGAGGAAGGCCCAGCATATGCAAAGGCCCAGAAGACAAAAGGAGCTGCAAATTCAACAGAAACAGAACAAGAACACAGTGGGGCAGGAGATGGGAGGGGTTGCAGAAGCCAGGTCACAAGGGTTGGTAATAACTTGTTACTGAGTTTAATTTTAAGCAAAGAAAAAAAAGGTTGACTACAACATCGATTTGAGAAAGGTTCCTCTTGATGCAGTAAAAAGGATGGCTTGGTGGCAAGGAACTAAGAGGTTAAGGAATTAAGAAAAGACAAAATAGCGGCAACAGGAATGAGGGGAACATGTGAATCAATAAAAGTATCTTAATTAGTTTTAATCAGTTTGCTATTATATGTGAGAGGTGAGAGAGAGAGAGGCATGTAATTTAGAATAACAACCATTTTCAGATTTGGTAAACTGGATGGTTCACAACACCACTTGGAGAAACATAAAACAAAGGTAGAAGGTCAAGTTTAGAGGAGGGAAAGTAATGCCTTCAGCTTTACAAACGGTGAGTCAGAGACACTTGAAGACCATCTAAAGAAGTTGACTAGTAATTTATGATATAGACACAGCTCAGGAGATAGCTGTGCATTGTCACACATGTTTGGGAAAGATTTGTATACAAATTATGGCTAATTACTTCCTTGATGAATGATTCTAGATGTCCTCAATTCTTTTCCATGTTCCTTGCCCTTTATTTGATATTGACATACATTTGGCACCTAATAAGTGATAATAAAATGTTCCATATACATAAAAAAATAGGGCTAATTCATGGAGGGATGAAAGGTTTGAAGGCTAATATGTGGAGTGCAAAAGACAGGAAGATCAAAGATGTAGCCACTGGAATATCACCGTGAAGGAAACAGTAGTTGGAAGAGTAGAAGAGCTGAAAGAAGCCACAAGAGGAGAGACTGGTAGGTAGAAAGAGATGTTCACCAAGGTCAATGGAAGGACAAATAAAGAAGAATTCCAAAATGTCAGTTGGGGCTGGATATGGTAGCTCACACCTGTAATCCAAGCACTCTGGGAGGCCAAAGCAGGTGGATTGCCCTGAGCTCATGGATTCAAGAACAGCCTGAGCAAGAGCAAGACCTTGCTCTGTAAAAATAACTCACAAGTTCAAAACCAGCCTAAGCAAAAAGCAAGAACCAGTCTCTACTAAAAATAGAAAAACTGAGGTAAGAAGATCACTTGAGCCCAAGAGTTGGAGGTTGCTGTGAGCTATAACGCCATGGCACTCTACCCGGGGCAATAGCTTGAGACTGTCTCCAAAAAAAAACCAAAGTGTCAGTTGGGATTAATATGAAAGAAGAAATTGTTTGCTTCAGTGATAGAAATTTCAGTTGGATAACACCTTTCCCCCTCAAGCAAATATATGTATGCATTCATAAACAGCTCCTCCCACCCACTTCGCACTAATTACAACTAATTAAATTTATTGATTTAAGTGAGAGTTGAAAAGATTTCTGGAGGAAAATATTCATTCCAACCATGTTCATAATAAGAATTCTAACATATGAGCACAAGCCCGAAAAGACCAAGAAAAGAAGGCAAGTCTGAGATGAAAGGGGAAATAGAAGAAGGCAGATTTCAAGGAGGGATAAAATGATCCCTTGTAGTAAATTCCCTCTGCTGGCCCAGTGCTGTCCAAATGGCAGCAACCAGTAGAAATCTTTAGTAATGGAGCACTTGAAACATGGCAAGTGCAGATTCAGATGTACTTCAAGTGAAGATATACACATGGATTTTGAAGATCTGGTTTAAAAAGAAAACAATGTGAAATATCTCAAAATTAGCCTTTATGTCAATTACATATTAAAATGATAATATTTTGAATATAGTGGATTAAATAAAAATTATTACTAAAATTATTCTTAGCTATTTCTTTTTACTTTTCTAAAGCAGCTACAATTACACATGCAGCTTGTATTCTATTTCAATTGAACACCGATCTAGATAAACTTAGCTACAGAGTCTTCAGGCCAACAGGAAATTATGTATCTGAATTATCAAAAAAGCCTGGTATTGGCCCAAAATAGAGACATAGACCAACGGAACAGAACAGAGAACCCAAGTATAAAACTATACACATATACCCAACCAATCTTTGACAAAGCAGACAACAACGTATACTGGAGTAAATACTTCCTTCCTACTCAATAAATGGTGCTGGGAAAATTGAATAGTCACATGCAGAAGAATGAAACAGGATCTGTATCTCTTACCACTCACAAAAATTAATTCAAGGTGGATAAAAGACTTAAATGTTCAGCATGAAATCATAAGAACTCTAAAAGAAAATGTTGGCAAACTCTTCTAGACATTGGCCTAGACAAAGAATTTATGAAGATGACCCCAATGGCAATCACAGCAATAACCAAATAAATGGTATTTGATTAAATTAAAAAGCTTCCACACAGCTAAGGAAATGATCATTAGAGCAAATAGATAAACTACAGAATGGGAGAAGCAAATCAACAACAAAAAAAACACATCAAAAAATGGGCTAAAGACATGTCTTCTTCTTTTCAAAAGAAGATAGACAATTGACCAATAAACATGGAAAAATGCTCAGCATTACTAGTCATCAGGGAAATGTAAAATGCAAGTAAAAACCTTAATGAGATACCCTCTTACCCCATTTAAAATGGCTTTTATTAAAAAGTCCAAAAACAGTAGATGCTTCTGTAGAGGTAGAGCAAAAGGCACACTTACACACAGTTGGTGGGACTTCAACATAGTACAATCTAAGGAACATGGTATGGAGATTCTTCAAAGAACTAAGAGTAGACTACCATTTGATGCAGAATCTTACTACTGCATATTTACCCAAAGGAAAAGAAGTCGTTTTATCAAAAAGACATGTACACTCAATTGTTAAGTGCAGCACAGAATGGATTAACAAAACGTGGAACATGTATAGTGCAGAATACTACCCAGCATGAAGAAGGATGAATTAAGTCTTTTTGCAACAATTTGGGTGGAACTGGGGACCGTTATCCTAAGTGACATATTTAAAAAATGGAAAAACAAACACCATGTGTACTTGCTATTAAATTGGAACTAACCAATGAGCATGTGCTCAGAGGGAAACAAAACTTAGTGGAAATCAAGCAGGGGGAAGGAAAACGGGGAGGAGGGTTTGGGTGAAAACTCACCTAATATGTACAATGAATACTGTCTGGGGGAGGGGCACACTAATACTCCTGACTGGAACATAATTAAATTGATTCATGTAACCCAAAACATTTTTACCCCTGTAATCCTTTAAAGTTAAAAAAGAAATTAAAAAAGAAACAAAAAACCCACATAAGTAAAATTGGCTTATTAATCTCTTTAATACTTTGGAACACAAGCATCCTTGCTTTAGGGTCACTCCTCCTACTAACAAGGCATATAACAAAAGAGAGAACATTCCTCTCCTAATTTTAAAAAATAACCAAGTCCCGGTGAAAATAGGACATTACATCTTTTACATTTACCTGGATGGAGTTGAAACACATTCTTTTTAGTAAAGAGTAATATTAATGGAAAAATAAATACCCAATGTACTCCATACTAACATGAAACAAATATATAAACAATTACATGCTCATATGAACAACAAAACACAAATATAGTCTAGTACAGAGACGGGGGAGGAGGCAGAGGGAAAATGGGGGTGGGGAGGAGGACAATGATTGGCAGCAGGAGGGAGGGCAGGAGGCGGGATCTCACCTATGTGCACATTGTGAGGGTGTACAACACATCTCCTGGGTGAGGGGCTCTTTTACAACTAGAACTTTACTCTGGAAGTGAGAACAATGTAATCTAAAAATTTGTGCCCTCATATTAATTTGAAATAATAAAAAAAGAGAGAATAGGACAATTAAGAGAGAAAGAGGAAGCCTTGAGAGGTCACTCAAATGGATTCAAGATCCTCCAGAACTCTTAAAAATACTAGCTGGAGGTTATGAAAGGAGCCGGAGTGGTCAACTCAGGAAAAGGCTGAGACTTGGAGCAAATGTGAACTTACTCACATGAAGGTGAAGGTGAAGACAAATACGAAGTCCGGAGGATTAAAGCCACAATGACTACTTAAAGTGTATAAGTGTTAGGATGTTTTTACTTGAAAATAAGAAAGCTTCACTAATTAACATTAAGGGAATGTCTTATGTAGCAGAGAGTTCAGAGATAAGGGGGGGGTTCTAGAGTTTCTTGATCAACACATGATCAAGCATCAGCTTCTATGTCTCTTCTTTCTCCCATCACATTGTTAGAGTTCTTGTAATGTTCAGGGGGAGCATTGTTTTGGTTTGCTTTGTTCTCATGGGTATATAATTGCCACCAGTGGTGTCTGGAGCTACATGCTTCTTTATTTCCATCCATGGAAGGAAAGAGAGTGACATTCTCCATTCCCTTTTTAAAAGCGAATAGGAATATTCTCTGTGGCTACTGCAAACTCTCCTTCCATCTCTTACCAGACCAGGCCACGTGCCCATACTTGTACCAATCACTGGCCAGGGTACTGAGCTTGCAGGTAGACCAGAGCTAAGGGTAGGAACAGCACCCCCAAGAAGCTTATCTCGTAAGACGGCAGCTGGACACCTGAACAAAATCAGGGTGCTTTTAGGAAGGATAAGGGCAGGGAATTCTGTGGGGGTAAGCATCTCACAGTGACCAATTGACTCTGCTTAAACACAAATAAGAAGGAGCCAACAGAAAAAAAAAAAAGAAGAAGAAGAAGAAGAAGCCAACAGGAGGAAAGCTTAAAAACACAAATGGGGGAAAAATACCTCCAGCCAAATATTCCGTCCTGAATCAGCTTCCCTCAGCCTCTCATCAACTCCACATTTCTTGGTTTGGCTCAGGGAAAACTGTCCAATTTTTAGTGGCTAAAGCAATAAGTCATTGTGAAAGTTAAGGCATTATAAAAACACAGATTTTATTTCAAAGCTGAATGTCAATGACTCTCAAAATATTTGTTGTTTGGTATTATCTGGACCTCCACTGCCTCTGCTTATTTGCACAAGTGGTGAAGGATCCAATAATCCTTCCTCAGCTCTTGCTCCATTTCCAGCAGATACAGTTAGCCCATCTTCATGTTCCACCCCTGTGATTAACCCTTTCTCACACTCACACACATATTTCAGCCACAGTAATGAGCGCATGTTCTCCAGGCCTCATTTTGGTACAGATTTACCATGATCTATGAAAGTAAGTTTGCAGGCTCCGGGTTTGGTTGGTGACTGAGCAAAAGACAAAAGCCGTCCTTTAGTCACTGTTGTTTATCACCAAAAACAGCTTGGGTTTTGAAATCCTTGGTATTAAATATTCTAATGCCCCCACATGACTCCTTCTGCAGCAGCTCAAAGGTCAAGATATACAGAAAGAATTGGAACTCCACAAAGTTGTCTCTTCATTGAGCGCAATGAAACACAATGAGAGTACACAGTCAGGGCTGGGAATTAAATGAAACAAATCATGCTGACAAGGCTCCAACTGATCTGGGGAATTTTCAAGTTAGATGAGAAATTCGAGACAATCTAGCCCACTGTAGTAGGCAAAATAATGCCCCCACCACCACCAAAGATGTCCATGTCCTAATCCTTAGAACCTGTGAATATGTCACCTTTCACAGCAAAAGAAAATTTATAGACATTAAGAAACTGAAAAGTTTTACCTGGGACATAATCCTGGACTACTTAGACAGTCTAAATGCAATCACAATAGTCCCTGTGAGTAAATGACAGAGGTGGGAGAGTTAAAAAGAGAGTGGATGGCTGACAGGAGCAGAGGTCAGAGTGATGCAACTGTTGGCTGGAAGGGGGTCATGAACAACAACAAAAAGAATGCAGGAAACTTGCAGAAACTGGAAAAGATAAGGAAATTGATTCTTCCCTACAGCATCCAGAAGGCTCTGCCAACACCCTGATTTTAGTCATCTAATCCCCAAAATTATAAGAGAATGAACTTGTGTTGTGTGGCACCACTAAGCTTGCAGCAGTCTGTTACAGCAGCTGCAGGACACAAATACACCCTGTCACTCCATTCTACAGTGCCTGCCTCCCAGCGTCTGCCATGCACCAAGATGTCTGTGCCTCCTCCCTATATAGTACCGGCCACTACAGTGCCAAGGTGGTTTTGTTTGGTGAATAATCTTCCTAACTACCATCGAGATCAGGGGTCCTCAAACTATGGTCCGCGGGCCACATGCGGCCCACTGAGGATGTTTATCTGGCCTGCCGGGTGTTTTTGCCTCCACTGCCTGTCCTGTTTAGCAGCAGACTCATCCCGGGTGCAAAATCTGTTAGCGGAAAAACCATTGGTTGCATTCCCAAACAAAACATGTGTGGATTCACTGGAAAAGTTGCAAAGGGAGTTCCAATTTAGATTTAAAGAGCTTCATCTCCATGACCAGGACATATAGCTTTTCCATAACCCATTTTCTATTGACACTGAAAATGTGGAGGTCAGTCCCTGAAGTCGCCGCCCCGGCCTCCGGCACCACCTTGGGCCGGCGTCTCCTGCAGGCAGGAGCCAGGCGCTGCAGGGTGCAGCAGGGGCGGCCGAGTGCTCTTGCGGCTCCTCCGGCTTTCTGGCTTCTCCATGGGGCTGGCCTGCGGCACCCAGATGCTCTAAGAATGTTTCCACTGTTGCTCAGAGGACACACACAGTGGGATTCAGAATTCCTGGAGAATTCCCTTTGTGAGAAGCTGGAAGTATTTCTTTAAATTCCGTCTCTTAGTTTTTCAAAGAAACATCAAGAAACCATGAACAACATTAGTAATGAAGAATTTGACTGCCACTCGCTTGATGAAGGTTTTACTGCCAAGGACATTCTGGATCAAAAAATCAATGAAGTTTCCTCTGCTGATGATAAGGATGCCTTCTACGTAGCAGACCTCAGAGATGTTCTGAAGAAACACTGAAGATGGCTAAAAGCTCTTCCTCATGTCACTCCCTTTTATGCAGTCAAATGTAATGACAGTAGAGCCATTATGAAGACCCTCCCTGCCATTGGGACAGGATTTGACTGTGCTACCAAAACTAAAATACAATTGGTGCAAAGTCTCAGGGTGCCTCCAGAGAGGATTATCTATGCAAATCCTTGTAAACAAGTGTCTCAACTTAAGTATGCTGCCAATAATGGGGTCCAGATGATGACTTTTGACAGTGAAGTTGAGTTGATGAAAGTTGCCAGAGCACATCCAAAGGCCAAGTTGGTTTTGAGGATTGCCACTGATGATTCCAAAGCAGTCTGTTGACTCAGTGTCAAATTTGGTGCTACTCTCAAAACCAGAAGACTTCTTTTGGAACAGGCAAAAGAGCTAAATATTGGTGTCAGCTTCCACATAGTAAGTGGCTGTACTGATCCTGAGACCTTCATGCAGGCAAATCTCTGATGCCTGCTGTGTCTTTGACATGGGAGCTGAGGTTGGTTTCAGCATGTGCCTCCTTAGTGTTGGTGGTGGCTTTCCTGAATCTGAGGATGTGAAGCTTAGATTTGAAGAGATCGCTGGTGTAATCAACCCAGCATTGGACAAGTACTTTCCATCAGACTCTGGAGTGAGAATCATAGCTGAACCAGGCAGATACTATGTTGCATCAGC
>CAUYRH010019901.1:0-11232 GCA_963574655.1 Perodicticus potto | reverse complement strand
CCAACTGTCATTCAGCATAAGGTTGTTTAATTCCCATGCCTTTGTTTGGGGTTGAACATTTTTGTTGGAGTTCCATTCTACCTTTAATGACTTGTAGTCTGAGAAGATACAAGGTGAAATTTCAATTCTTTTGATTCTGTTGATGTTTCTTTTGTGTCCTAGGATATGATCAATTTTGAAGAATGTTCCATTGGCTGATGAGAAGAATGTATATTCTTTAGCTTTGGGATGGAGTGTTCTATATACATCTATCAAGAACAATTGTCCTAAGGTTTCATTTAAGTCCCTTATATCTTTGTTTAATTTCTGTTTAGAGAATCTGTCCAACTGTGTAAGAGGAGTATTAAAATGTGCTATTATTATGGTGTTATAGGATATCATATTGCTAAGACTAATTAAGATCTGTTTTAAGAATCTGGGAGCATTTAAGTTGGGTGCATAAACATTTAGAAATGAAATGTCTTCTTGTTGTATTTTCCCTTCACCAATATGAAGTGTCCATCTTTGTCTTTTTTGACTTTAGATGCTTTAAATCCACTTGCATCTGAAAATAAGATTGCAACCCCTCTTTTCTTCTGAATTCAATTTGAGTGAAAATTGTCTTTTTTCACCAGGGATGGGAAGTGACTTCCCCAGTTGTACAGTTGTCGTGTACCAAAAGCACTTATCAAAACTTTTGGCCAGAGGCATAAAGACCTCTTAAAGACCAAGAGAAAGTGAAAGGAAAATTAGGGGAAGGAAACAGATGGTTATCTGCCTTTTATCTACTTAAACAGAACAATTTCCAGACTAGAATTCTATATCCCACTAAGCTAAGCTTTAAAATTGATGTAGAAATCAAATCTTTTACTGGTATACAAACATTGAGGAAATTTGCCACCAGACCAGCTCTATAGTAAATACCTCAACTTGTTCTACACACTGACCATCACCATGGACCACCAACAAAGTAAGCACTCAGAAATTAAAGGCAAGAACCTAGCTTCCACATTGATGCAAAAGATAAAACTAAGTAATGGCCTTTCATAAAATAAAATGACAATAAACTACCACACTTATCAATTATCTCTTAAGGGCTTGAATATCCCACTGAAGAGGCATAGACTGGCTGATTGGATTAAAAATAGAAGCCATCCATTTGCTGTCTGCAGGAACACCTAGCCTCAAAATACAAATTAAAGCACAGAGTTAAGAGTTGGAAGGTTGTTACTGTTTGACCTAGTAATTCTACTTAAAATTAAATTGTCATCAACTATTCTAAAATTAGGAAAATATTTCATCATAGATATATTTACTACAGTATCATATATGATATATAACTCAGAATAAGTTATATCAATAATAGAAGATGAAAAATTATATATGAAAATGTAAATAATTTGTGTGAATTTTTAGAAATACATCCTATATGAAAAAAAGAATACAATCTTGAATAAACATCATCCTATTTCTACGCTGGGAGCTCATTTATTTCCTTCTGCACAAAAAGCAATTCTCCTTTTCTTATTTGTGCCTTCTACTTCTTTAATGATATAGAAATGTTTGATTTTGTTAATCCAGATTCACAGACAGTGATTGAACTACATTTGATAACTGGGTAGTATTTTAGGGTATGGCTCTCTGTTGTTGTAAGTATTTGGGCCACCTTCATGCTGCATTAATATTATTAAAATCTCATGCAATTCCTAATACTATGTGAAAATACATGTTTAGAAAGAGAAACAGAAAAGATATGAAAATGTTGTGTGCTGTCTCAGTGGTGGGATTATGGATTAGTTTTTAAAGTGCTTTTCTCTATTTCTAATGATTTGTATGTAATTGTCTTTAAAAAATAAATAAAAAACAATATATACAATTAGGATGATGAAAACTATGGCCCTACTTCCACCCGACTTCCATCAGTAAAAGCTCAGTGAAGAGCGTAGACTTCCAGCTTTGCCACGCTGATGTGAAGCACCCAGAACCACTGCTATGGTAGTGTCAGGGAAGGCCAGTGGGAGCTACGTCTTTCATCCCTGATAGTCAAGAATGAGGACACCTCTGTGCCATAGTGGTAGTGGAAATGATTTGGAGAACCTGTACCTCTCTCTCCACCCCTGTCCCATTGGGATAGTGTCAAAGGAGGTATGATGGAAGATGAAGACATTTCCTAACACCTAGTGGTAATACAGTCATTCTTACTGTATTGTCAACAGAGGCACTTTGTGGAGTAGTAATGAGACATTTCTCCCCCATGCAGCTGGGGTGGTTTTATCTGAGGCATAGTGGTGAATCAGAACTCTTACCCTTGCCCAGCAATACAGAGGAGCCCCACCAACCCTCCTTAGGTGCTAATGGAGGCCTTGTCACCTGCACATTAGCCCTACCTGGCAGTAGCAAAGTATCTCCCTTCCATTCTTTTGGTGGAACTGGTCAAGAGAAAGCAGTTAAAGCAGAATGTTTAAATAAGATCCAAAGCCTCATAGCATAATAATGCAAATTTCCAGATTTTATAAAAAGTATAATAGAACCTCCATAGTTGACCAGTTCCCTACATTGACCACCTCCTTAAGTTGGCCTAATTTTCATAGACAAGACATCCACCACATGTATGCATCAGTGCCTTATGTGACCACCTTTGTATATTGACCAGTTTTTACAGTTGCTTTAGTGATCCATTTATAGAGGTTCTACTGTACTTATACAAGAACCAGGGAAATCTCATTGTAAATAGAATCATATGACAAATGTTTTAAAGGACCTGCCATAAAAAATTTGTTTCAATGAGCTTTATAAATATGTTTGAAGCAAGTGGGAAAACAAAACAAAACAAAACAAAACAAAACAGAAAACCTTAGCAAAGGAATAGAAATCCTCAGAAAGAATATAGAATATGTATTTTTGAAGAACTAAATGGTAATAGTAGTACTGAAAAATATAATTACTAATAAAAAATTCAATGGACAGACTCAATAGCCATATGCTAGGGATACAGAAATGAATAAGTAAATTTAAAAATGGAATAAAAATCACCCAATCTGTACAATAGAAAGAAAAGAGAGTTAAAAAGCAAGCAAACAAACAAAAAAAATACACCAAAATAGTTACAGCAAAAACAGAGTCTAAAATATTCAAAAAGCAGAAGGAATAAAAAAAAATTAGTTCAACCAAAGAAATCTACACCAAGACACAACAAGTCAAACTTCTAAAAATTAAACACAGAGGAAAAGAAATCTTTAAGTCTGTGGTATAATAATGAAATTTTACATGGAAAGGCAATCTAAAGGGCAGCTGTGGAATTTGTCTAAAGCAATAGTGAGGGGAAATTTATATCACCAAAGGCTTACATTAGAAAATAAGAAATGCCTCAAATGCATACAGTTTCTACCTATGGAAACTAAGGAGGAAAAAAAGAGCAAAATAGACTCAAAGCAAACAGGGAGAAAATATATAAGAAGGATGAGAGCAGAAATTAATTAAATTGAAGACAAAAAATCAGAGAAAAATGAATTTAAAAGTTCCTAATTAAGGGACTTGAACAGAAGCTTCTCTGAAGAAGATAAGTGTATGGCCTACAGACACATGAAAACCACTGTTATCCTATGAATGCTGATGTCTGAATGTAATAGACAATGCAAAAAGGTTTAACAAGAGCGGGCGAAGGAGGAAGTATTAATTTCAAAGAGGACAAAGAGAACTGTCCTTATTTGTAGATGATAAGATCATTTACACATAAAATCCCAAGGTATCTCCAAAAACTTTCTAGAACTAATAAGTAAATAATTCTGCAATGTCCATGGACAATACAAGACAAACAAATAAAATCAATCGGCATTTCTGCATGCTGGCAATGAACATTTGGATACAAAAATTAAAAATATGATTGCTCAAAAGATATAAAACTAATAATACAAAGATTTGGATGCTGAAAACTACAAAAATGTTAATGAGAAAAATCAAATTAGGACGAAATAATTTGAGAGGTTTTTGGAATGAAAGAATCAACATGTTAAAGATATCAAATCAAAAATTGTATAAAGAGTTTGGGAGATTTCTAATTTGTCTTCTGCATTTTTTGCAAACTTATATAAATGATAATTTGTAGTAAGCATTGTACTTATGCATAAAAACATTAAAACTTCCTGAATAAATGAAAAAAAAAAAAAGATATCAAATCACCCCCAAACTGACATACTCAATTACTGTCAAGATCCCAGAAAGATTGTTGTAAATATAGATAATATAAATTTTAAATTTATATGAAAATAAGATGAAATGGAATAGCTAAAACGAATTTTCCAAAAGAAGAAACAGTGGAAGAAATCAGCCTATGGATTTCAGTAATTATTATATAACTATAACAATCAAGATTGGGTGTTATTGACTGAAGGCTAACCACAGGGGTCAGTGGAACAGAAGAGGAAACCCAAAATTTGATTCTCGCTACTTTTGGCAAGGATGCTCAACAACTCAATGGAGAAAGGATTGTTTGTTCAACACATGTCGTTGGAGCAACTGACCATGCATGGGGATCAAGTTCAGCCCCAACCTAAGTCCCACTACTTATACTGGAAAACTTATAGGAAAAAAAAATACAAAAGATAACTATGAGGAACTAAGGCTATACAAAGTGTTCTCAGATTTGACACCAAAATTATCAATCTGTAAAAGAAATAACTGATACGTTTAACTTTATAAATTAAAAAAAAATGTTATGTGAAAGACCCTACTAAGATTAAAAGTACAAGCTATAGGCTGGGAGAAAATATTTCCAAACCACATATGCAACAAAGAACTAGAATCTCAACTGTGTGCATGACACACACACTACTCAAAATTTGACAGTAAAAAAAGTACAAATAGCAATCCAAGTGGAAAATGGGCAAACAGCTTGAAGAAATATTTCACAGAAATTCGAAAAATGGAAAACACACACATATACACACAGAGAAACTACCCACTTCATTCACCTTTAGAGAAAGACAAGTTCAAAAGATAATAAGATATCTCCACACACATTTCACAATAATTAAAACTTTTAAAGAACAGTGACAGTGACAAATGTTGGTGAGGATTTAGAGAAACCAGATCATTCATATGTTGCTGACAGGAATGTAAAAATGGTACAACCACTCTGAAAAACAGTTTGGTGATTTATTAAAAAAACTAAACACACAGCTACCACCCAACCAATAGTGATCGTGATTCGGGGCGTTTACCCAGAGAAATATAGTCTTATGTTCACACAAAACTTGTTACACAAGCAAGCATTCATAGTGATGGAGGACAAGGCAGTCCCACGACCTGCCACCTTAGCCCTGGTGGAGCTAATGCTGTGGTGGATGGAGGAACCGGCTTGCTGGAAGGGCAGGACACCTGAAGGGGAGACACTGGAGTCTTGCTGTCTCCTCTCCTGCTCTTCTGGCTAGTCGATTTCATGTAAGTTTCCAGGGCCTGAGCCTTCATTAGACAGCTGGCTGTAACTGATGGAAGACCCATGCCCTAAGAGAGCAAAACGACCCCCTGGGACTATATAAAGCCCTGAGCAGAGAACTCAAAAAGAGACCTGGCTGGACCTCAGAGAGGGAGCAGAAGAGCTTGTTCCCCTCCTGGGTCATCTCTGCCAGAAGGTTTGGTTCTTGTAGTTGTTGTAATTCGTGTTTTCTGTAAATAAATCCTGACTTACTACTGATCCTGTGGTCCATTCATTCATTCTTGGAATCGCCGAGACCAAGAACCTGAAATTCCGGCATCAATCGTATTATTCATTACAGCCCCAAACTAGAAATAAGCTAGATGCCCTTCACAAGAGAATGGTTAAAAAAACAAAGGAAAAGAAAAACTTTTGGTATTCATACCTCACCCAGAAATTTCTAGCAGTGAGACTACTTTGTTAGAACACTATCAAGGTAGATGTGTGTCATACTTTATTTGTTAAAAACCACAGAATGTAAAACTCCAAGAATGAACTATGGACTTTGAGTGATAATAATACATCATGTAAGTTCAGGGATTGTGAGACCCATAGCACTGTGGTGTGGGATGTTGATAGTAGTGGTGGCTATGCCTATTGAGAGAAAGGGGTATATGGGAAATGTGTAACCTTTCTGCTCAATTTTTCTGTAAACTTAAAACTGCTTTGGAAATAAAATTCATGAAAAATTAATTAACATTAAAAATAAATAAAAAATAAAAATCCAAAGCATGACAAAATGCCACAAAATGAGAATATTTTAACAATAAAAGGGAAAAAATGAAGATTTATACCTAAATATAAATGATTTCCTCTGAATTTTCAGGAATATGGATTAAGCATGTAGTTTGTGTCATGCACTAATGTAAGTGATTAATATGCAGAGATTAAATGACATCATATTTGTTTAGCACATTATACATGCTATATGAGCACTATTATATAATAATCTAATTTTTTCACAAAACCTTTACAAGATCGAAAATGTTATTACTTATTTTATAAATGAGAAAAAGTAAGGCATAAAAGACAATCTGTGCTAACATCAGGATTCAGAGCTGGGCAGTTAGCTTTAATTCTGTATTCTTCACCACTAAAAATTTAATGACCCAACTTGTGCCCTCCAATTCATTCCTGGTAGTTACCTATCTGATGTGATTATCTGATCCCCAGCTTTATTTGCTTTAGCATAATTTATTATTTTTTCTTAGAGGAATGGGATCAAAGACATTTGCTTTTTCCTCACTAGTATAGGCACCTATGATGGGACCAAAAGTCAACAAAAGTTGAAATGGCAAAAGTCAGCAAAAAATGAAGTTCCTTACTGAATGCAGAATATAAAGGTCTTAACACAATAACTAAGAAAATGCCATGAATGCTATGTTAACCAGTTTGATGAAAATATTTCAGATTGTATATGAAACCAGCACATTGTACCCCATGATTGCATTAATGTACACAACTATGGTTTAATAAAAAAAATTAAAAAAATAATGTTTGTTGAAGCAAGCATTGTATTTTCTGAGAAGTGTTGATATAAAAAAACTAAATACAGGCTGGGAAACCCCTACAATAAACTCGGACCAATGACATCTATTCCCCAAAGATGAAAGAAAAATTGTAAATGTTTATTTCTCAGTAAATATGTGATCTTTAAATGGGCAAATTGTGAATAAACGAGGCAAGTCTGCAAGAGAGCCATTTTCATTTCTATTTTTTGTAACTGGCTTCTAGGAAATTTTTCAAAATATTGTAATGTTAGAGGTATGATAAATTTAGGTGATGGGTTGTATCATTCCTCCCCAAGAAATCAATTTTACATGTTTGTTTGATGATGCTTGCAAATCCATAAAAATACATATGTTTTTAGTCTTAAATAAAAACACTGACCTGTGGGGGAGGGGGAGAAGCAAAATTCTATCTGAGGTCTATTGATAGACTTTTCTTTATTTCTATTCTTCCTTACCTACTTTTCTTCACAGTTAGATGTCCTACCTACCCGTGTACTCAGTTTTCCAGTCTCTTCCTTCTCCTAACAGAAGTTATTCCATTTTCATCCCCCTGTGTCTTCGATCTTCAGTCTAGAACTGTATTTATTTGCTTATTTTCCATGCAAAAAGAAAACCACCAAAAGCACACACAATGAAAGAAAATAATATTTCCTTTGGCCTTATACCTGCCTACCAATCCTATGTCTTTCTCCGTTGTCCAAGTGTGGTTTATACTGGTGCTACTTAAAGGACGGTTTGTGGGCCAGCAGCATCAGCATCACTTGAGAGCTCATTAGAACTAATGCAGCATCTTGAGCCTCATTCTGTACCTACTGAATCAGAACCTACATTTTAAAGTAAGATTTCGCAGCCGAGGAACCTTAACTTTAAAGTGGCTAAGTCTGTAACCATAAAGTTGTTATGGCATTGGAGATTCTAAAGTTTATTTTTTCAGACTTCCCTTCAGTACTTGCCATCACTGATGAACCCTCTTTGAAACTTTTTCTTTTGATAAATATAGAAAGACTCTTTCTTGGATTTTATTTTACCCCTTGGCCACTCCTCAGTCTTAGGATTGTCTATTCTTTTCACTTTATACATTTCCTCTGGTGTGTTCATCTACTTATACTGCTTCATTTATTACCTCTACAATGATCATAGTCAAATCCATGTTTTAAGTTAAGAATCGTGTCTTGAGCTCTGTATCTAAAGAGCCAAACACCTATGACATTCCCTTGAAATAGTCAACATATCCAACATGTTATCTCTTTGTCTTCATCCATCCTCCCTCTTTCCTAACCACTGACACACATCTATATCCCTACACGGTCACTGAGGGAGAAGCCTACAAATCATCCTTGATTTCCATTTCTTCCTTATTCTTTAACCAAGAAGATTCCATGTCATTCAGTTAATCTCCTTAATCACTCTTCTAACATCTCTATCATCCAACTATCTCTTCCCAAGACTGCTTTAATTAAAAACCTCCTTATTCAGTGAAACATAACCTTGTGTGTGTATTTGAACCAACTAGGCTGCTTTCAAAAATACCAAAGTATGGGCCTTATTCCCAAAGGTTCTGATTTAATAGGTTTGAGGTGGAGTCCAGATACTGACATGTTTTAAAAGCTTCCCTTTGTGATTCTAATGTGTAGCCAGGATTGAGAACCACTGCTTCAATGCTGGCCTTCTATACTCTACATCCATCTTGAATACTCTCCTCAGAGAAGTCTTTAGATTAGAAGATTAAATCTGAGACTGTTCTAATTTATTAAGTTCCCTTAATGTCATCCCTCCAGTTGCTTTCAGGATGAAATTAAAACTCCTTACCTGATTTACAAGATCTTTTTAATGTGGCTCTTGTCTACCTTTTTAGCTTCTTGGTTTCCACTGCCTGCCATGAAGCCTGTACTCCAGCTTTATAGCTGCACGGGAAGGAGTTCTCTGCATGTATGCTGTTAACCGCACGTCTCACATGTGTCTATGCTTTGCATCTGCCCAGAATGGTCCTTACTCTTTTTCACTTTGCAGCACTCTGCTCAAAAGTTACCACCAATGATCAATTTTTCTTGACCATTTTCTTCTCTCATACCCAGTCTTATTCAGGCAATTCCCTCTGCCTCATTTTATAAGTTTCTGGAGCGCCCTGTTTCTCTGTTCTTACATTACCTCTGAACACACTGATAATACTATTCAGCAACTGTACTTATTGTCTGTCTTACCCACTGAAAGGTGATTACTTCAGAAGAAGGAATATATTTTTAAAACTAGGGCCCAGCATAAGTTTGGCATATAGGAAGGTATAAAGAAATGTATGGAAAGAACACACACGCAACTTTAAAGATATAAACAAGAACTTATATATTACTATAAAAGTGAAAGTCATCATATGCGTGCCATATATAAAGACAACCAACACATAAAATTAGTTAATACTATGAAAATAAAAGTACATGGTCAAATATTTTGAAGACTTTTTGAAAATGGGGCTTCAGTACTAAGGAGGAAAGGAAGAAAAATTGATAAAGCGTAACCTTAACTTATCCTTTCAAATTATTCTCCAGAAAAGCAAAAATGGGATTAAAAATGAACAGAGATCAATCTATTCTAGTTCATCGAACATATGTACTGCTATTAAGACACACACAGAATCAGTGATTACAAAATACATTTTAGACTAAAATGTTGGCTGAAAAGCCAAAGAGGAAAGAGCATAAAATATTCAAGTCGCCCATCCTAGGCTCCGTTTTGAGATAATTCTTGCTTATTAAAGCCTCAGCAACTCATAAATGTTGTAGCAAATAATGTGAAATAAGAGGAAGATAAAAGCAATTCTTTCTCTGTTCTAATGATGCCCATTCAAGTGACAAAATAGTTTAATAGAAAATATATAAATAAACTTTAAAATTAGTATGGCAACTCCTAAAATAATGCAACAGCTCCTTAAATGCAATGCTCATGTTTACAGGGAAAACATATTCTGTCTGTTGCTCCCACTATTTCCATTTATGACTTCATAAATCATAATATCTCTCCAGAGAAGAAAGACCTAGGAGAGAGGACAATACCACGAGGAAACACATGGCTAAGAAACAGAGGAAAAGAATGGTGTAATTGCCTTAATTTTAAAATGAAGTTCTTCTGAAACAGATTTCCCTTAGTAAAATAAAGGATAGAGAAATTGAAAATGAGGTAATCTATGTGAAAAGTGCTTGTAAACTGCAAAGCTCTCAGGGAACGTAAGATATGATTGTTATTTTCTTTAAAAGGAGATCTACAATAGCATTGTGCCTATACTATTTGCAGGAAGGGAAAGAGTCTTTTAAAAACACATAAAACTGATGCTCTTCACCCTAAACAAAAAGAAGGATATACAAGCATTGCCAGAAGTTGGTCTTAAGCAAGACGATATATTTTTCTATGTTTTTATAAAGAGCCATTCAATCATCTGATACTGATTTATCTTCATATATTTATTCATTTATTTGTTTCTTTGTCCATTTATCCACGACTAACTTTTTCTTGATATTCTATTGTAGACCTGAGATTGAGTTAGAGTGCGTACAAAATTAAGGGTGCATAGGAGTAATAAACATCCTGTAAGTAAACCACACAGTTTAATAATCACATGTATTTGGAATCTATCCCTTTAAGATAGAAACAACTTATTCAAAGGCATCATTAATTAGAAAGGAAAGCTAAAGGAGGGGATTTTCATAGTCCCAGTGGCTTTGTGAGTTATGGTAAGGATTTTGCTCTTGATCTTCAGTGCAATGGGAATTCACTGAAAGGTTTAAAGCAGGGAAGTGACACCATCTAATCTGGGATTGAAAAGATTAGTCATACTGCTAATTGGAGAGTAGACTGGATGGGAAGGTAAGAAAAGATACAGAAAAACAGAGTAATATGTTAGGATAGGAGTCCTGGCACAGCCTGATGGTGGGTGGTAGATGGAAAGACAGGAACAGATTAGTAAGATATTCAGAAGATGAAATTTATAGGACTTTGCCTAAACTCTTCCCTCTGCCTAAGGTGCATTGCCTGGTAACCTGATAGGTATTTCACAAATGCTTTTGACAGGAAATGAACAGGGGCATAAAAGCCTTGCAGTTTTTAAAGGGGCTTTCAGAGCCCTGGACTTGCCATATTTTTCCTCTCTCACAGAAACAAGATGGAACTAATAGACTGTGACCAAGATATACCTAGGTCACCGTGCCCCTTCCAGAATACAGGCTGCATGTAATGTCTGTAAATTGTTCACTTAAAGCAGCGGTTCTCAACCTGTGAGTT
>CAUYRH010019900.1:0-14651 GCA_963574655.1 Perodicticus potto | reverse complement strand
GTGCTTTGTTCACTTGGATATGCTCAATGACCAGAGAATCTACATCTAAACCCTTAAGTTCAGCATTACTCTCTGCATTTTTAAGCATATGCAGCAAAAATTCAGCACTCTTTTTGGGCCAGCGACCCTGTGTCCAGCCCCAATATTTGGCCTGGGCATACCTACCAACTCCACCATTGTAAGGTCGGAGTGGCACACATTGTTTCTTTAGGGTGACATCCTTCAGATACTTGAAGGATGTTTTTCCTATATGCACACCCTTGATGGCCTAGGCAGTTTCACATGTGTTCTTAAAGTGAACACGAAGATTTGAGCTCCTTGACTTGCATGACTTTGTGGGGTTTTCTGGGTCAAGGAAATAGCGAAGCATTTTCACAGATCACCTCAGGCTGCTTAGGAGAAGAGCTCCAGCTCAGTTCTTTTATTCACACAACAAACATTGTTGAGTACTCACGTGTGCAAGACGCTGTTCCAGGCACTGGCCGTACAGCCTCCTTTGGCACATCCTGACTCATGGTGTTTCCAGGTCAGATTTTCTCCTCTTGGCAGTCACCAGCACTCTCCTTGGATGTACCCTCTGCAGTGAGTGGCTGGTTGCAGCTTCATCCTGGTCCTGTTAACCTTTGGAACTTGCTCCTTCCCATATCAGAGCTCAGGACCCCTGGCAGGACAGCCAGCCTCCCGGAGCCCAGAGTGCAGAAAGGAGGCCAGGACTTGCTTGACTATTGGGCCTGGCCAAGCCCCTGCCCCACCCCAGTGGTCCAGAGCTTGTGTCCGAAGTGGGCTGAACCCAGCCATGTGGGTCTCATTAGCAAAGAGCAGGGTCCTGGGCCCAAGAGAAGGGCAGAGTGGCCTGTGACTGCTGGATGACCTTGGGCGAATGAGCCACCACTTGGCCCTTGTTCTCTGTTTATGTAAATAAGGGGCTGAACTTGCTTTCTCCAGGGCCTGTCTAGCCAGTGCTTCCCAGACTGTTGTTTCCTGGTCCTGCCCTGGACAGTGTCCAAGTGCTGCAGGGGGTGAGGGATCAATGGGTGGATTGTTGCTGCCCAGAGGATGAGTTGCAGCTTATGATGTTTGCCCTTATGTCTGAAATACAAGGACCACACTTGTCACACAGGTGTTTGGCTCCAGCAAATAAACAGTCCCTGAGCAGCCAGCCTCCTTCCTGTGAAGCCCCCAGTCCTTAAGTCAGTCTGCTCAGCCTGAGGCTGCGAGACCTTGAGAGCAGGGTCCGGCTCGTTTCTTCCAGCCCTCGTCCTCCCTGGACCTGGGCACACAGTAGGCACAGGAGGTGCTTGTGGAATGAAGGCAGGTGGGAGTGGAAGAATTCCCCATCCTTGAGATTTTCTGCCGCAGATCGTAGAAGGAGCTGGACTGTGAGGCCCCTCCTCTCCTCCAGCCCAGCATGTGCTTTGAGGGCCGCCGTCCCTTCCAAGTAGCCACTTCCTGACTCTCCAAGGCTGGGGAGAGACAGCCCAGAAAGGAGGCGAGTGGCTGCTGTCCTGCAGGTGCCATGGCAGTTCTGGACAGCTGGCTGGCTCCTTGGATCAGATGAGGAAATGGGAGCCACAAGGCAAGCAGGCCTGCCTCTGAGAAATGACCCACCTGCCCGTGACCTGGTCCCAATGGACGTGGAGCCACAGACCACCCCTCACCCTCCCCACCACTTGCACACAACACATTTTGGGGACTGGCCCAGGGGGACGTGCTTTCTGAGCTTTGTGCTCAGGCTGATTCTGAGCTCATGCTCTGAGCACTGAGGAGGGGGCTGCTGGGTGGAGAGGTGGTGGGATCCCCCTGGACTTCACATCCAGCTGTCCTGGGATCCTGCATGACGTACAAAGAGGGAGGGACTGGCGTGTTCCAGGTGATGACTGCATGGTGAGGCCGTTCAGATGAGAGAGGCCGTGCAGGTGACACAGCTGGGATTGTCCTGCTCGGGCTCTGCACCTGCTGTAACGATGCTGACACGGAAGTCGCCTGGCACCTGCCCCGGGGGGGCCCAGCCTCACTGGGGGAGGTGAACAGAGAACCATCGGGGTGGGGACACAGGGGCTGTGCAGGCTGCTGTAAACATCCCACAGAGAAGGCCCCGGACCTCTTGCCCCCCGCCACTGGGCACACAGCATCACCACGTCCTCTCATCGTCCCAGCCACCCTGTCTGGGTGAGAACACAAAAACTAGTGATTCCTTGGGACCTTCTGGGGACCAGGCACCTGCCAAGTCCTTTGCCCGTGTTACCTCAGGTATTTCCTGTGACAATTTTACAGGCAGAGACTCTTGTATCTACACTTTACAGGTGGCTCAGAGAGGCCACCCGACCCTCCCTGGCAGCTTGGCAGTGCAGGGGTCAGGATTTGAACCCGGGAAGCCTGGCTCTGTGGTATCAGCACTTGGCCATTTCTTACTCTGAGAAATAGAGTCTCAGGGTAGGGGGAGGTAGGTCCCAGGTCTTGTGGGAGGTGCAGGAGCCAGAAAAGGTGACCTGTCCCCATCCCCCGTATCCCCTTCGTGGTTCCCAGCATGTTGATATCATCCATCCTGGAACTTCTTTTTTTTAGAGACTAGGTCTTGCTTTGTCATCCAGGCTGGCATCATTACAGCTCACTGCAGCCTCCAAGTCCTGGTCCTAGGTGATCCTCCCATCTCAGCCTCCTGAGGAACTACAGGCATGTGCTACCACACCTGGATAATTTTTGTTATTTTTGTAGAGGCGGGGTCTTGCTGTGTTGCTTAGGCTGGTCTTGAACTCTTGTTCTTGACTGATCCTCCCACCTTGGCTCTCAAAGTGTTAGGATTACAGGTGTGAGCCACTGCACTGGTCCCTAGCCCTAAACCTTTGCACATACAGTTCTTCCGCCCAACATGGCTTCCCCTCACACTGTCAAACCCCATCGGCCATTCAGGACCCACAGGAGGAGGCCTCTCCTGACCGCCTTTCCTGGCCTCCCTGGGGTGAATCACACCCACTCTGCTCTGCCTGGCTCTGATTCATGGGGCTTCCCAGCTGTGCAGGCCCCTGCAGGGCAGGGTCAGATCAGTCATCCTGTGGTCACCCATTAGTACCCAGACATGGCTCAGCACTGGTTTGAATGAGGACCACAAAGGGTGGCCCCTTTTCTGATGCCCCTGGACTGTATCAGCTGAATTTCTACTGCCCGTAAGAATCCACTACCACTCTGCTTCAGGATGAAGGGACCATCAACTCAGGATGGCAAATGCTTTGGAGGGGTTTCCTGCGAGGCCTCAGTTGGGTCCTTGCATGAGGACAATAAGTCAGGGATACCAAACATACACCATACATTCTCTGCTCAGGGAGCTTGGCAGCCTGCTGCTCTGACATCCCCCTCCCTGGGCAGCCCGTTCCTTCAAAGACGGTGTCCCCATGAGGAAGAGCTGAAGTCGTGCCCTTGGCAAATTCTGCCCGTCAGAGCTTTGCAGAAGGAATGGGCAGGAGGAAAGTCCTCTGCTCCACGGGGTGTTCAGTGAAGGGACAGAGTCTGTCTGTGTAGTAGAGGAGCATCTAAATCAAAATGCGCCCTCACAGTATTTGAAATAAACATAAAACACGCCAGGGAGCCTGTCCCATGGCCCTGTGAGGTCTGGCCCCGCCTGCCTTACTGACCTCTGCTCATCCCACGCCTTCCTTGATTCTTCCTTTCTCCCCCACACACCAAGCTCATTCCTGCCCTCTAGGTCCATCAACCTGACCCCTTCCCCCCGATTCAGAAAAGATTTTCCCTATTTTCTCTGTTTCCACCTCTTGTTATTTACTTCTAAATTACTGTATTATAGTTAATTATTCTATTGGTCTATTTACCTATTTGGACTTCTCCCTCCCTCCCAGAATATAAGATTTTTAAGAGCAGGGAGTGTGTGTTTCCTGCTTACTAAATACTCCCGGTAGTGCTCCATGAACACTTGCTGAAGGATTGGGCCAGTGCTGGGGTGAATCACCACAGCCCCCCCACCCCCATGGAGGGCACAGCCAACTGGGAGCCAGCTTGGCAGAAGTGTCTTGTGGTCTTGGGACGGGATGCTGAGATGAATCCATCTCTCTGGGTTATACCCTACTGATGCTTGTAGAATGCACGGCGTGTTACCCACACATTGCGGGTGCTCAGTCAATGCTAATTGTTATTATTTTAAAAACTCTAGTCAAATGAGCATGACATTTATTCAGGTCCTACTGTGTGCTAGAGCCTGTACACATGCTACTGTTATGGGCTGAATTTTGTGTCAAATTCTTACGTTGAAGTGCTAATACCCCCAAATCTCAGTATGTTACTGTCTTTGGAGGTAGGGCCTTTAAAGCGGTAATTATGGTAAAATGAGGTCATTAGGGTAGACACTAATCCAATGTGACTGATGTCCTTATAGAAGAGCAGGTTAGGACACAGACACCCACAGGGGAATGACCGTGTGAGCACACAAGGAGAAGATGAGTGTCTATGAGGCAAGGAGAGAGGCCTTCAGAGGAACCAGCCCTGCCGACTCCTCGATCTCAGATTTACAGTCTCCAGGACTGTGAGAAAACACATTTCTGTTGTTTAAGCCTCCCAGTCTGTGGGACTGTGTATGGCAACCCTAGCAAACTAATACGACTACCTAATTTAATTCTCCAAGCACTATCAGGCAAATATTTTCCCCATTCAAAAAGTGAATATGCTGAGCCCTCCAGAGGGGGGTCATTTGCCCCGGGTCACAGGGCTTGCTGATTTGGCCTCACGCGAGTGGCTTCTAGGCTCAGAGGTGGCTGTTAAGTTTCAGTGTCTTGTTGGCTGGGCAGACAGCCCTGATGACCTGAGTGTTTATGGAGCCTCACCAGCCCCTCCTGGGTCTCAGGTTCCCCCTTCCGTGTGTGCCTCCTTAGGGTTGTGGAGAAACAGAGGGCTTACTACTCAAGACTCTGGTAATGTACAACAGTGATCCATCCATTGAATGTATGTGGGCTGAGCTTATTCACAGAACCCTTTTACATTAGTGTTTCATCCAATGCTCCCCATAAATATGTCTGTGATGGGGTGTGGCAGAAGCAGTTGCTACCCATCCGCTAGGTCTCAGCAGGTGTCAGCCCTCCTGGCCACAGCACCCAGAGTGGGTGGTTCCCCCTTGGCAGTTCTCTGCCACCATGCACCCTCTTTTTTCACTCTTGGCCCTCCCACGTTCTGGGATCACCTTGTGGCCCATCTGCATGTGAACTCTCCCAGAAGATACCTGGGGCTGTTCATCAAGGTCATCCACACTAAATAAACACACCAAGTATCAACGGGGGTGCTCTGATTGGTCCAAAATGGGAACAAACCCCAGCTCCATCTGGGGCAGTCTCACAAGAGCAGAAGAACCATATATATTTTTTTATTTATTTATTGATTTTTTATTGTTGGGGATTCATTGAGAGTACAAGAAACCATGTTACACTGGTTGCATTTGTTGGGTAAAGTCCCTCTTACAATCGTGTTTTGCCCCCAAAAGGTGTGGCACACACGAAGGCCCCAAGACCCCACCTCTCTCTGCTCTTCCTTTCCCCACCCCTCCCTCATTCTTTCTCTCTCTGCTCTCCCCTTCCCTCACCCCCACCATGTCAATAATTGTCATTAATTGTCCTTATATCAAACTTGAGTACATAGGATTCATGCTTCTCCATTCTTGAGATGCTTTACTAAGAATAATGTGTTGCACTCTCCATTCTTGAGATGCTTTACTAAGAATAATGTGTTCCGCTTCCATCCAGGTTAATACAAAGGCTGTAAAGTCTCCATTTTTTAAAACAGCTGAATAGTATTCCATAGTGTACATATACCATAGCTTGTTAATCCATTCCTGGTTTGGTGGGCATTTAGGCTGTTTCCACATTTTGGCGATTGTAAATTGAGCTGCAATAAACAATCTAGTGCAAGTATCCTTATGATAAAAGGATTTTTTTCCTTCTGAGTAGATGCCCAGTAATGGGATTGCAGGATCAAATGGGAGGTCTAGCTTGAGTTCAGAAGAACCATATTTTTAAATGGCAGCCTGAGAAACCAAGAAGCGGGCAGCATGCGATTGTCTTTCAGTGGGACAGACCAGCTGCCCTACTCCATGCCTCCAGGACCCACCACAGTGGCTATGTCTGAACTCACAGCCTTTTCTTCCGTGTAATTGGTTCTGGAGTCCAGTGGAAGCATCTGATTGGCTCTCTCCAGGTCATGTGTTGACCAGGAAGTGGCATATGATTGGCTGAGCCTAAGTCTCAGGACTGGGTATGGTTCCAGGGAGCAGAGACAAGGACGTCGCCCTCTGCCTGTGCTGAGCACTCCCAGTGGGGGGTTTACTCGAAATAGGAAGGAGGGAGCATGCGGAGCAACCTCTTCTCCATGAAGCCCTCCTCAAGCCCACCAAGGAGAACCAGTTGCCCACCCTGTTGGCAAGAGCAGCCGTAACCTCTCTTCCGAGTGCAGTGGGTGGGTGGGCTGCGTAGGGGGAGCTTGTTAAACAGGTGAGGTTCTGCTCAGCTAAGTCATTCCGTCTGTAACATTCGGCAGGTAGGTAGTGAGCACCTGCTGTGTGCTCGGCACAGTCCAGCGCCCAGATGGGTCATGACCGTCATTCCGGGTTACATACTCAACTGTGCCATCGTTGTTAAGCTCTGATTGTCCCCTGTGTGGCTGTGCCAGCTTATGTTTCACCTGTCCTCTTCTGCTGGCATCAGGTGCCCCATTTTTACTCTGGTAATACCATTTAAAGGACTCTGAATCTGTCATTTCCATCAGCGTACCCCGAAGTAGGCTAATGGGCATGTTGAATGAACTCCTGGATGGCAGCGTCCCCTGCAGATAGCAGAAGATCCACAGGCACGGTCCCCTTTCCAGGTCTCAGCAGGCGGGAGCCAGAGGTGGGCAAAGAGGTGCCTGTTCTTGGGCTCCAAAACAGGGGTATGGCTGACACTACAGAAAAAGCATTGCAGCTCCAAATCGTAGGCTAAGCCTGTGAGATCCTGTGCCTACTGTTGGTGGGGGAGGCAAGGGATAGTTATGATTCATGTACAGCAAATGATCTTATTCTCACCTTTTTGCTGGTGGCACATTCTGGTGGAAGGAGACATTGCCAGTGGAACTTGGCAAGAAACAAGTCATTTATCATGGCAGTATGCCAGCCTGCTTGTCATTGCACAGTCTGTCCTTGGGAAGTCTTGCCCACCTGCCATGTTGAGTAGAGAGAAAGAGAGGGAGAAAGAACATGTGCGCGCGTGCGGAGGGGGGAGAGAGAGAGAGAGAGAGAGAGACCGAAGTATATGCACCTCTGATAATACAATTGGGGGTTCCAGACTGTAGTGGGCTGAATAGTGTCCCCTCCAAATTCATGTCCACCCAGAAGCTTGACATATGACCATATTTTGAAGTAGTGTTCTTGTATCTATAACCAGTTAAGACGAGGTCCTCCTGGATTAGAGTGGCTCCTATTTCAATGACTGGTGTCCTCCTAAGGAGGGGACACAGGCACACAGGGAGAAGGTGGCCTCCTGACGACAGAGGCAGGGATTGGAGTGATGTGCCCACAGATCAAGAAGTGACGGCATGGGACAGATCCTCCCTCAGAGCTTCTAGAGCAGCAGTTTTCAACCTTCCTAATGCCACAACCCTCTAATACAGTTCCTGTGGGTCACGACCCACAGGTTGAGAACCGCTGTTCTAGAGGGAACTGAGCCTGCTGACACCTTGATTTCGGACTTCCATTCTCCAGAACTATGACAACATTTCTGATGTTTTGAGCCACTCTGTGGGTAATAATTTGTCACAGCAGCCTCAGGACAGAGTACCCAGCCTCAGCCTAGTCCCTAAATTTCTGACCCTAATTTTCTCATCTGCAAAACGAAGTGTTGGACCAAAGCAGACTTGGCAAACGTTCTGTACAGGGCCAGATAGTAAGTATTTTAGGATTTGCAGGCTGCATACAGTCTCTGTGGCACGTTTTTCTTTGTTTTGTTGTCCTTTGCTTGTTGTTTCTTTTATAATCCTCTCAAAATGCAGAAAACATTCTTTAGCTTTTGGGCTGGATCTGGCCAGAGGGCCACAGTTTGCCACCCTGGACTGAAGTTACTGATTTTGGCTTTAGGAAGCTCTGACCATTTGTACAGCCCATCGTCAGGCCAATGGGCAGGCTTTTCTCCTCTGTCAGTGGGAATAATGATGGTTTTCCTGACTGTTTGCCTTCCTATGTCCACATGTAGGCCTATCTGTTTGGTCCACACTTTCTTCTCCAGGTCAGGCAGAGCATTTAGCCCAAATGTGCTCAAAGAATGAGGAGTCTTTCTAGAACCTCTCTGATCACCCAGCAGTCTAGGACAGGTGTTCTGAGAACCAGGAGTCCCTCTGTTTAGCAGTGATGTCCATGTGCCATTGTCCCTTTGGAAGAGCAGGATTCTGGCTGAGTCATCTCTGAGTGATATGAGCCCAGCACAGGGTTGGTGACAGAGGGAAGAAGACCCCGAGCACAGGCAGAGTGTCTGAGGGTGTCCAGGCCCATGTGTGATCTGACCCCCACCCAACCCTAGCACAGTCATAATCCTGGCCCCATGGCTCATCTGAGATGTGGCAGTTTAGGGAAAAGGGGAGGGATCTTTAAAATAGCATGAGCTGGAGACAGGAGCGTGGAGTTTGGAGTTAGGTCCAGATTTGAATTCTGGCTCTGCGCTTGGCAGCTGCGTGACCTTGGGCGAGTGCCTTAACCTTGCTGGACATCAGCGTCTTGCCCAGGAAGGCATAGCAAACAAACCTGTTGTGTCTGTCCTAAGAATGGGGTAAGCAATGCATAAAGCAAGCTGGCCCAGATCGGGGCTGCCCCTGGTAACCACCATGTCATCAGGAGCTTATTTTTATGGAGCCCAGTTCCCTTCCTGAGCAGTTCACGTCTCCTGCCGCTGGGATCCTTCCCATCCCAGCATATCCCACTGTGGGTTGCGTGATCATTCTGTTTTACAGATGAGGAAACAAAGGCCCACAGAGGCAGGTCATTTCCAGGGCTACAAAGCAAGGCAGGTGGTAGAACAGGGACCCCAGCCTCTTCCTCCTGCCCCTCCTCCCCCTCCCGGTCACTGCCTGCTGGAGGCATCGTCCCAGCTGCAGATCGTCAGGCCGCATGGGCCAGGGGTGAGGCTACCCTCCATCATCTCAAATCGCTGGATCCAATGACAGAAATCCGCTGGGAACACTGCTGTTTGGGGGGCAGTGACTGCACTGAGTCTTTTCTGGCAGTTGCTCTGGGAGCCTGGAACGGACTGTGGGTGAGGGCCCCGCCGTGTGCACCCACCGCCCTCTTGCTGCCTTCCCCACACTCGCAGATGTGGCCAATCTCATTCCTCATTAGACGACCTTTGGTCTTGACTGGCTTTGGCTCTGAGAGGGCCCATTTGAGTGCCCGGGGCTAGGAGGCATCTTTGAGTTACTGGCGCCAGCCTGGAACCGGAGCCTGGGCAGGAGGATGTGTTTACCCAGGAGCTGGAGTCGTACCCAAGAGTGCTGGGCAGCTGAGCCTGGGAATGTGCCCCAGGGCGTTGCCTTTAGGACCCTGGAGCCTAAGGCTGGGGGGCGGGGCTGGGTGAAACCACCCTGGGGGGGCAAAGTGAGGTCATGGAGAGGGAGGGGCAGCAGGACCCCAGGATAGGGGTTCTTCTCACTGGGAGGTTCCCAAGGCCCAAGGGATGGGGCGACCCAGAGGGGGGTCCTGTGAAAATCCAGCCCATGCTTGTTCTCTTGGCAGCCGCAGCATCACACTGTCTCCCTCCCAGGCTCACCTGCTCGTCTCTTATGCCCCCCCAACCCGTGGGACCTGCAAGAGGGCCTGGCACTTGGCACCGTCTCCCTGCACGGGGACTAAACCCAGGGAGAATAAGCCAAGGGGGGCAGCAGGTGGTGACACTGAGCACCTCGTCTGTCATCCATGCCCCTGATAGTGCAGGACCTGGCTCAGTGTGGTGGCCAAATGGGCTTCCTAATCCCAAGCCTCAGCGTTGGACTCTGGCAGGTGGGAGAAGGGCCAAGTGGCTCCCCATGAGCAGGAGGAGGCAGGTGGACTCTTGCCCAGCTCAGCCTTTCAGCTACTCCAGAGGAAGTCACCCTCTCTGGGGTACACGCGGGCAGAGCCGGTGTCTAGGGATGGTGTCTCCCTGCCAGCTGGTCCTCGCTGTCCTGCTGAGCAGTGACAGTGATGCCCAGTGGTAGGAGCCAAAGGCTTGTAAAGCAGAAAGGTCTGGACTCGGAGCCCCGCTCTGCTGCTTGGTGTCCACGTTGTCCCGGGTCGCAGGGTCTGTTGGCAGCCCAGGTCTGGCTAGCAGGTCAGGCTGGCAGGGACAGAGGAAGGAGGGAACTGGGGATGGCAAATGAGGGGGTGCTGGGTGCATCCAGGGTTCCCATGTCACTGGGGATGACAGTTGTTTTTTGCTTGGAAAGTTCTGGCTGGAGGGGGTGGTATGGCCGCATGGGAGCAGTGGTGAGTGCTGAGCTGGGGTAGAGGTGGGAGTCCAAGATGGTATCCACCGAGACAAGCCATGCTGATGGATTGGCGGGTTGTGGGAAGAGGCTTTGGAATCAGAATTTTACCTCCCATTCTTGGTACAAACTGCGTAACTTTGTTAAGTGATATGACCTCTCTGAAGCTCAGTTTCTTCATCTGTGAAAGAGGGGAAATGATCCATTGTGGGGTTCTCATGGGCAGGGACAGGTATGTGGGTAGCCTGATGATTCTAGTATTTCTGTTCATGGAGGTGGGAGGCGGTGTTGACCCAACTCCAGCTTCCTGCCTGGGCTGATGGGCAGAGGTGTGGAAGGACTGGGTTGCTTTTGGAAAATTGAGGGCTCAATCCTAGGTGTGTTGTGTTCAAAGCGCTAATGAGAAATCCAAATAGCAAAACCCAGTGGACCAAGCAGGGATTGTTAGGAACTTGGAACAAAAAATTGGTCCTAGGGCCTCCATCGCTGATTATGTGGATAAAGAAATTGGGGCTCTCTGATGGGGCCCTGCTGGCAGAACTGGGTCCACTAGGGGAAGCCAGTAGGAGGAAGATTTGGAGGAAGAAAGCGTTTTCCCATCAGTGCTATCTTAAGTTGGGTGAGCTGTGTAATGTAGGAGTGAGCTCCCCATCAAGTACGTGAGACTTGGCTGGAGGAATAAATGGGAAGCTGTGGTGGGATTCAAGCGCAGAGCAGTTTGAACTGGGGAACCCTCAGGTCCCTCCTGCGTGACCACAGCTCTTCAAGCCCCTCACTGCTGCCCTGCCCTGCACAGGTCTCCAGGTGTAACTGTCACTGTGATCCAGACATGCTTCGGCCTCATGCTGGGCAAACGCTTTTTTGCTTTGAAAAGCAGCCGCAGTAAAACAAGTATAGATTTGCCTTTAAAATAAGATGCTGAGAGTCTGCCTACTGAAATGGATTTGAACAGCTGGTGGGCTGCCCTTGGATGTGCCCTTGGTAGTCTCAGAGGGGCTTGGCGCCCCCAGGTTGGCTGTGATTGTGGACGTGCTGCAATGGCCTGTTTGATCCTGTTGGAAAGCCCCCTGCATGTCCAAGCAGGGGGCACGGCAGGCCCTCCAACATGCAGAGGAAGGGAGTGTAGCCAAATTCAACACCTCTGTGACAGGGCAGGGCCTCACTTTGTCCATTGTCCTGGCGTTCTGTGGTTTTGTCCCCTCAGATATCCCTCGCGTCCATCCCGACATCAGCCCTTCCTGCTGTGAGCATGAGACGTCTCCTGTTGGTTCCTGTGGCCGCGGGGAGGGTGACCCTGAGCTCACAGAGGAAGGCCCTCCAGGGAGATTGAGAGTGTGCCGAGAACCTGCAAGCGGCCCGGGGAAGGAAGGCTTTTCATTTGGGTGTTCGGATGAGCCCACACGGCTCCGAGAAGTTAGGCAGTGGCCTGAGGTTGCACAGCCAGGGAGGAGTAATGCGTCAGCAATTCCACTGGGGTCTCCCGTACCCTGTGTCTTCCCCCATCCAGCACATGCCTTGTGACTACTACAGGAGCTCAACAGGATTTCCTTTCCCTTCTACCTTAGTTCTCTGAGCCTCAGTTTCTCCATCTGTATAACGGGAGGCCTGGCTTGCCCACCTTACAGAGTTCTTTGAAAGAGTGAAATGAGATCTGGATACTGGCTCTCTGTGTAAACTGTAAAGTGCTGTCCCAAGTGAGGGGTCCACGTTGGTGCCTCTAGACATACTTGAGGGTACCGGGGACGACTGCTGCTCTCCAGCCTCCTCCTTTCTGACTGGCTGGCCTTACCCCCAGCAGTGAACCCCAGAGCTGCCTGCAAACGGGAAAGCTCTTCTGTTAGTTTGGAACGCCCACTGTGCACATGAGCAGAGCGTTCACATGTTTAGCTCAGGTCTGTGGGATGAGTTCTTTTCACACACATGGGAGATAATTGCAGAGTGCTGGCGAATCAAGCCGGCCTGGCCCCCGCTGACCAGAAAAAGCCGGTTCTAGCTTCAGCCAGGAGGAAGAGGGGGAGAAGAAAGACATACCAGGCAGTGTTTTGTTTCTGTGTGGGCGTGCATGTAGGTGTGCATGTGACCACACACACACACTTGATATTACCATCCAGTGCATAATTCTATAGATTTGGGCCACATCAGTCTGCATTTGGCCGTTGATCCATTGACTAGCAACATGGTATTGGCCAACTGCAGAGCCACCACGGAGCAGTCTCATCCTGATCGAGTGTAACCACGATGCTTGTGGGAGGCTGGGGGGTTCTAGAGAACGCTGGTGGGGTGGGTGGGGTCACCGTCCTGGAGCTGGCCGGCCCTGAGTGGGACCCTGGGTCTGCCCCTTGCTTGCTCTTCTAGCCTCAGTGTCTGCATCTAGCAATAAGAGGATTGCTGGGGTGTCCAAATAAGAAAACACAGGTCACCCCCGGCCCACAGGGGAGACGTGAGCTTTTGCCGTCATCATTAATGGAACATGGTGCACCCTTGAGACCAAGAGGCGGTCGGAGTCTCCTCTCCCAGCAGGGTCAGATCTTGCTGTGACTGCACGAAGACAAATGTCCCAGCCTGCGAGAACACGCGCCAGCATCTGCCTGGTGAATTTAACTATTGGCTGAGATAGGTTGTGTCAGGGTCACCAGTTGTGCTTCCTGAGTGATGAGTCTGGCCAGGTCCTCAGCCCTGGAGGCCCTGGCCTTGACCTCAAGCAGCTGGAGGAACAGGCAGTTGAGCTTCAGCTTGTGGGATGTATGAGTGTGTACGTGTACATAGTGTGTGTGTGTGGGGGGGTATATCAGTGTGTGCACCCACGTGTGTTCGTGAGCCCCTATGTGTGTGTGTGCACATGTGTTTACAAGCGTCTCTGACTACATGGCTGCGTGTGTGACTATGTGTAGTCACCTTGTTTATCCTCAGGGCAATAGCAGGAAGTCTCAGAAGTCTGACGGGGAGGGGGGCCAGGGTACTGTTAGAACCGTCTTTTGTACTTGTCTTAGCCCACTGGTGCTCTCCTAACAAAAACACCATAGGCTGGGTGGTTCGTAAACAACAAACATTCATTTTGGAGGCTGGGAAGTCTAAGATGAAGCTGTCAGCAGATTCTGTGTCTGGTGAGGACCACGTCCAGTTCTATAGACATCTGTCTCCTCAGAGCGTCCTCACATTTGATAAGGCCGCTAATCCTTTTAATGAGGATTAAATCTAGTCTAATCTCACAATCTAGTCACTTCCCAGAGGCTCCTAACACCATCACCTTGGGGGTTAGAGTTTCCGCACGGATTTGGGGGGACACAACTGTGCAGCCTGTAACCATATTTAAGCAGCTTTCCCAGGGCTGGGCTCTAGATGAGTTTTCTGCCAGGGTCCTGAGCGAAGACTAATCCTAAGTTCCAGGGCGCATAAGCACTGGGTTGGGGGCCTTTTGCAGCTCTCAGATTGTGGTTCAAACCTTAACTCTGCCCTTCGGGTGCTGTGTGACTTGGGCATTCCCTCACTTTTTGCTCACATCTAGGTAGTACCAACTGTGTGCTGAGGGGATCTATAGGAGCACCTACTGTGTGCTGAGGGCATGGAAGGAGCACCTATTGTGTGGCTCACTGATAATCAGGCAGCTTACCCTTTCTGGGCTCCATTTTCCCCACCCTTTTGATTCTTTTGAGGGGCCAGTAAAGTGAACAGCCTTCTGCACAGTTCCTGAACACCATTTATAAGGAAATACTCTCTTCCAACCCTTCACCTTCTTCCTCCCTGGTTTTGACTGGCAAAGTCATCACCTGCTGAAGTCGTTAGGAGAACATCTTTTGTTTTCTTGTGACACCATTGAAACTGAGCTTTTATCAAAGGTATCTTTTCACGACACTCATCCCTCGGTGAGGATTTGCTGGGCTTCTGTGTGGTTGGTCCTTGTTGGGCCAAGGCCCAGGAGAGCCAGGGCAGCTCTGAGGCACGTGTGTGCAGGTGTCTAGAGTCTCAGGTCCACAAGGGACAAAGGCCTCGCTGGTGCTTCTGTCTCCCTCTACAGCATTTCTTTTCTTTTTGTATTTTTTTGAGACAGAGCCTCAAGCTGTCACCCTGGATAGAGTGCCGTGGCATCACAGCTCACAGCAACCTCCAATTCCTGGGCTCAAGCGAGTCTCCTGCCTCCGCCTCCCAAGTAGCTGGGACTGCAGGCGCCCGCCACAATGCCC
>CAUYRH010019899.1:0-19891 GCA_963574655.1 Perodicticus potto | reverse complement strand
TGCAGTGGAAGCATGGAGGTTGCAGTGGCAGTATGGCGGGTGGAGTGGTAGCAGGGAGGGTGCAGGGGCAGCAGGGAGGGTGCAGTGACAGCATGGAGGTTGCTGTGGCAGTGTGGCAGGTGCAGTGAAAGCATAGTGGGTGCAGTGGAAGCATGGCGGGTACAGTGGCAACAAGCCAGGTCCAGTGGTAGCATGGCAGGTGCAGTCCGGGCAGCATTAGCAGTTTGGGGGGTTGACCTGAAGTTGGGTTTGCACCTCTCTGTCTTTCTCATGCACATTTTGCCTTTCTGGTCTCAAAAAATAAGGAACTCATTTTGTTCTACTTTGTAATGTTATCCTTTTTCTTTTAAAGTCATAAATTGAGGTGAGAAAAAGAAAAATTTTGCTTTTTCCAAGGTGCCTTGGATTTGTAAGAGCCAAGGTGCTCTCTGCCTTTCAGATTAATTTTTCTTCTTGGCTTTGAACTCACAGTGATTAATGCCTGTAATGTCAAGGATATGCAGAGGGAACAAGCGTGTTAGAATTCCACTTTCTGTGATTTATTTCCATCTTGAGTTTTCTTTGTTGTTGAGTATATGGGGAGTCTTTGAGGTTATGACTATGTTACTGATAGCTTTCCTTTGTCATATCTATGGATAATTTATTCTCTGTCCCTCTTCCCTTTCTCCCCCACCTTCTTTCCCCCTCTTCTTTTCTGTGTGCCAGGAAAATGAGTATAAAACTTTAATCCGTAAATTTCACTCCTTGTTTTAAGCTTAGAACAAATTTTATAAGCTTCAAACAATTGTTTAACATAAGCCCTCTAATTTCTTTCTAAATTTAAAGTGTCATGTTATTGGAATAACCAATTGCAACCCATTTATGAACGAGTAATTTTTATAGGCAGTGCTATTACCACCCATGCCACTGTGGTGCAATTCTGGACATGTATTCATTAAACTGAATATGGTTATAGGATATGATTTTTACAATTACTGCCAAATGTAACAATGCTGGACAAGGGAAAAAAGCTTCCTTAGCAATTCATTCAAAATATTTAGTTAGTATTTTAAGAATAAATACCAATTTTCAAAATTTAGTGTCTTGGCCTCTTTGAAATTACATCAAATTAAATTTGATTTGATCCATTTGGTCATTTGAGACTTTACCTCCAAAAGCTACAATTCTGACATGATTGCAGAGGTGTTTGGCCAAGTGCATTGGAGAAAAAGAAAATCTATGAAAAAAATTGAAAGTTAAACTACATAATTTTAGAGACTAATATATTTAAGTGAACAAAAGCCCTATAATTATTTTAAAATACACATATACATTGGTTGAAACTTTACAGTTCAAATTATTTAATGTGAGTTCTAAAGATGGGTTTTCAACAGATTTCTTCTACTAGGTTTCCAGAGACTCTACTGTAAGAGAGTCTGGCACTTTCTAACTCCTCGTTCCCACCTGATGACTGACAGGTTTATTTCAATATTTTGTCAGACATGTTCCAGCTCAAATATTCAGGCTCAATCAATTACACGTGCTGCCACATTGCTGCCTATAATCTTCATTCATTGAATAATTTGGGTACAGAAACTCTTAGCAGGGCAGAGCCAGGAGAAGAAGCTTCCTGCTTACTCTGGACCCTCAGAGTCCTGCGCCATCCACTGTGAACAGTTCTCAACAGTGGGGTTTAGGGGAAGTTAAAGGTTTTTTAAGAACGTTAGCTTCCCTCCTGCCCCCTGAATATGAAAATAATACAAGGTTATCTTAGTCAATTAGGAAAATTTGCAGAAGTATAAAGTGGGAGGAACTAAAAATCATCTGTAATCTTCTTACCAGGGATGGTAAATGTCAAGGTTTGATGTGTGCTTTACTGTTTTTGTCTCCTGGGAATGATCCCATGCCATTAACACCATGCCATTAACTGGTAACACAACAATATTGTTTTTTGCTTTGAAATATATTCCTTTTTTTTTTTCTTCGAGATGGAGTTTCACTATGTTGCCCTTGGTAGAGTGCCATAGTGTCACAGCTCACAGCAATCTCAAACTCTTGGGCTTATGAGATTCTCTTGCCTCAGCCTCCCAAGTATTTGGGACTATAGGTGCCCACCACAACGCCCAGCTTTTTGTTGTTGTTGTTGCATTTGTCATTGTTGTTTAGCAGGCCCCGGCCCGGTTCGAACCCACCAGCAGTGTATGTGGCTGACGCCCCAACCACTGAGTTACAGGCACCACGCCAATATATTCCTTTTAAAAATTAAAATGTGTCTGGAGTAAAATTCAAAATTGAGTATATGGTATAAAATTTCAGTCTTTAAACATTTTCCATTCCCTATAGGGAACAAGATTTAACAGGCCAACACACATTGAAAAGTTTTCTTTTGTGTTTTGGGTGTGTGGCAGATGATATGCAAAATAGTTACTTAATATTTCATAGTATAATTGGAGCATGACTTATTAACTTTGTATGGATAAACATTTAGTTTATTTCTAAATGTTCCCTATTAAAAGCATATTGTGGGGAATGTAAATGCATATATATTCTTACTTCAAGTTACATTTTGTATTTTTGTAGGAATTCCTAGATATGGGATTTCTTATCTACTAGGTAAGGATATTTTATGTTTTGATAAATACTTTCAAATTTCCTCTAAATGTTCCTAGTGATTCCATTTATACATCTGCTTAACAGCATTTGATCCTGGCTAGTTGGATGTCACTAATGCTTTTTATTCTTGCCAGTATCATAAAGAAAAATTAATCTTATTTTTTTTAATTTAATTTTTAGGGGTATTGTGATTTATTAGTTAGTTAGAACATCTATAAAATTTACACTTTTTGTGGATCATTTAGCTTAATTTTCTTTTTTTTTAAACTGATCTTCAGAAGTTGTTTATCTGTTATCGCATACAAATATGTACATCCTCTCAGTATACTTTGTGTGTTCTCAGCTTGTTTGTGGCATCTTTAACAGATATACACTTAATTTTTTATTGTATTCTGTTTTTAAGCAATTTTTTGTAACTAATAGTAGCAACTTATGTCTACATTCACTGACCGTGTACCAGCCCATAGTCTGAAGGACTTCACAGGGACTCACTCAGCACTCAGCACTTACTCACCACCAGGCCTTAGTCTGAAGGACTTCACAGGGACACGTTAACCATGGCCCATGAGCTCCATTGTCATCATTTTTTCACTGTCATCATACGAAATGAGAAAAGTGGGACACAGCATTTCGGATGCCTCAGCTGGAATCTGCGTGCCGAGAAGGCAGCGAGCCAGTACGTGACTGTGCCCTCACCTCAGGGCCTGTTTCAGCTTCTCCATCACCTCCCCTGTCAGGAAGACATCCAAGTTCCTGGCTTTCTACAGCTGGTTGATTTTTTGGAGTAAATCACAAGTGCTGTGAACCTACACCGAGAAGGATCACCCCGGGGGCCTTTCTCCCCTGAAAATTCCTCAAGCGTCCATATTTCCTCACCTGCTGAGTGAAATTTTAACATCAGTTCTCTTCCTCAGCAGGAGACTATAATGCTTCTTAAGATTAAAAACCCAGTTAACTGAGCACATATTAGCAAGGGTAAGACTGTAAATGTCCATTCGTGTTTGCACTTGGGCCACATTTTGGTAATATCTTCAGAACAAGAATCCATTTACATAACAGAAAGGCGGGCATGAGAGAGTGGGGAACCAGGGACATGAGAAGCCACCTGCGGAGGGGGAAGGGTGCCCTGGACACCTGCCCGCAGGCCCTGGGGAAGAGCAGTGCTTTTGATATTTGCCTCGTGGGAGTTCTCTCCCAGTTCCCACAAAATGAAGTGGCATTCATGCACTTGTCTTCTTGACCAAATTTCCTCTTTGTTGTGTTATGTATTACAAAGGCCATTTGTGTACGCCTATTCAGTTATGCCCATAGATCTAGAGACATTTAAAGTAAGTTATTAAGTTGGTTAAGCATAACATTTATCAGAAATTTAAATATATAATTTATGTATACATATAAATTATATATTTAAATATTATACACATATATATAAAACCTTGCTTTGGACAGTGAATATGTAAAGTACAACTTCATCTTTTTCAGATAAAAGCATTCCTTATCTTCCTAAAATGTTTGGTCTTTTGTCCACATATTTCTATAGTATATAGATCTGGTAGTTTCTTCAAAAATGATCAGTCTGTGTTATTGTCATGTTTTATGTAATCCTAGAGATTACGGTTTGCTACATTATTGTTTTTTACTGTGGTATTATCTCTAATAACTTCTAGCACAAAAAGATGAAAAGAGAAAGTAACTCAATACTTTAAAGTTTAGTAACCTTATTTAATCATGATTTCAGTGTGTGGTTAACATTGTTTTGACTGTGACTATTAAAGGACTGTATGTTTTTCTTAGAAACTTTCACACCTGATTCATTCTATAAAGCCACAAGGAAGTTAGTTCATTTTGAAATGATGAGAAACATACTCTGGAAAAGTTCATCTGACAAAAGCAAACTGTGGAGTTTCTCACCTTTGCTACTACTAAAAAAAGTACTATAAAATAATACAACTGCAACAAATATTTAAACTCAATGTATCTTTAACTTTAAACCCAATTCTGTATCATTTTAAACATTTAATATTGTCATTATATTGTTTGCTACTTATGTTAAGAAAGAAGAAACTTGAGAATAGAGAACAATGTTCTCATAAATGTTGGTGTCCTTTGCACACGGACAGTGTATTGTCACAGAAGTTTTCTTTGAGATTTTCTAGGTGTAGTTATTTTAGTCTGGCACTATTTAGGTTTTGCTTTTTTAGTATTTCTAAAAATAGGCTGAATTTTGAAAAATTGAAAAAGCTGAGAGAGCAGAAAAAGCTGGACCCTGCCCATCTTCATCTGCACGTGAGAGTCACATGTGAGAACATTCTGCCTAATGTTGATGCATGGATGCACACGTGTGTGGAGTTTAAGATCAGGGAGGACGCCAAGTGATCATTCCACACAACGTGTGGATATCTGCAGTATTTATAAACACAAAGCACGTATGTGTGCTCTCTGCTGGCTCTGGCCTGGGTATTTCAGCTGGGAATGTGCCCTCACTGGGATTACAGCCCAGCTGGACCACCCATGAGAAAAGGCCACCCAAGGGAAAATTTGAGACCCAGGCAAGCAGAGCCACGAGACTCGCCTGTGAGAACAGCTGACCGTCCCACACCTGCTGCCAGTTCCAAACAGCTGGGTCAGGCTGTGTGGGCCCAGCTGCTCTCAGGATGTGACTGACACAGACAGACCACGGCTGCTGGCATCTCCCCACCTGCTATATTTGGTGCAGGAAGTTTGGCAAGGAGGTATGCGGTCAACCAAGTAAAATGTAGGCCAATTATTCATAAACCAGAATCATAAAATCACAGGGCTGGAAGGAACCTCCTGGTAAGTAGGTTTCAACTTTGCTATGAAGCAGAGGGATGCAAGGAGCATCCTGAGAAGCCCAAAACCCACATTCACGGTCTCACTCCAGGGGTCTGGGTGAAGCTACTTGCAGTCTGCATTTTTCAGGAATTTACCCTTGAGATAAATTTAATATAGACGGACCAAGGATTTTAAGAGTTCTATGAAATATCACAGTTTATGACTAATCTATTACTTGATATGCTTGTTAAAATTAAGTAATACCAGGTCTTACTCATTCAAAAGTTAGTGTATATAAAACTACCTGAAATTGGGAATTCACCACTTCCTAAACAGATAACTATATGGGTATCATTACAAGTAACTTTAATAAATATTTCTTACTGCTTAAATGAAGGGCATGTGCCTTATCATAAATAAAAAAATTATTTATAGGTATAGAATCCACAAATTTTCCTTCAAAATGTATAGCTTGATGAAACTGCATGGATAAAGGTATCAACTTGATGTACACACCTCTTCATAGTTACTTTTTCTCAGTAGTAAGTAAATCAAAAGCTTTAAGGATTTGAAATAAAATAAATTCCTGACCTGAGTGGGAACAGTTTTGGGAAACTGTGTTTGGGCTCTCCTCTTCTGACTGGGGATTTTCCCAGGTCTTTATAGCATCTGTGAAACACATAAAATTATATTAATATGAATTGTATTTTTCTGGAGAAGAGATTCCTTGCTTTCATTAGAATCTTAAAAAATGAAGAGCTAAGACTTACTGCACCTACTGGGAAGGTAACTAAGCTTCGTAACTGCCCAGCACCATGTTTTGTCAAATAGGGATAAGGGAAAGCTGTGTGAGACTTAGAAAGATTTGAAGCTTTCATCTTGGTAAATGTGGGCTAATCCAGAAGGAGCAGGTGCTAACGGTAAAGCTTCTACAGTGTGTAGGGGGTGTGTGCACATGTATGTGTGTGCATGTGTGCATCTGTGTGCGCGCGTGTGTGTATGTGTGTGCATATATGTGCGTGCACACGTGTGTGTGCATCTGTGTGCACATGTGTGTATGTGCATGTGTATGTGTGTGCATATGTGTGTGCGCACACGTGTGTGCATGTGTGTATGTGTATGTGCATCTGTGTGTACGTGTGTGTGCATGTGTGTATGTGTGTGCATATGTGTGTGCACACGTGCATGTGCATCTGTGTGCACGTGTGTGCATGTGTGTGTGTATGTGCATATGTGTGTGCACATGCATGTATGTGCATCTGTGTGCACGTGTGTGTGCATGTGTGTATGTACGTATGTGTGTGCATGTGTGCATCTGTGTGCGCGCGTGTGTGTATGTGTGTGCATATGTGTGTGCACACGTGTATGTGCATCTGTGTGCACGTATGCGCAGGTGTGTGTATGTGTATGTGCACATGTGTGTACATGTGGGTGTGTGTGTATGTGCACATGTGTGTACATGTGGGTGTGTGTGCATGTGGGTGTGTATGTGCACACGTGTGTGCATGTGGGTGTGTGTGTATGTGCACACGTGGGTGCATGCATGTGTATGTGTGTGTATGTGTGTGTAGGGGCCAACTCAAATATCCCCAGCCCCTCATCTGTGGAGAGGAGGGAGGTGCTGGGGATTTAATTCAAACACAAGACAGATATTTTGACCATGTACAGGAAAGTCTGTATAAAACCACAGAAACAATGAGGTCCAGGAGCCCTGGGCAGGTGGATGCGGGTCGTGAGCGTGGAGAGCCCTTCGCTCCTTTCTGCACAGTGCCCAGCTGGGTCCTGCACAACATTTCCAAGCTCTGCTGCCCACTCTGGAGAATCACAGACGGGACCCAGGACCGGGAGAACCGTGGGTGTGCAGCCCGGCAGTGTGAAGGGGGGGCGCCCCACCACCACCACGTGCGGCCCGGGGCAGGTGAGGCTCTTAACCCTGGTGTGGGACCCGACTCTGGGCCGGGGCAGAGCAGATGCAGATGGACGGAACCCCGCTGGGGTCCGAAACACACACAGACAGCACGAAAGGACCGGACGTAGGTTGGGGAGATGCGCGCTCCGTCACCGGCCCCTGCTGGCAGCACTGCTGTCTCCCCAGCGGCCCCGGCAGCCTCGTGCCCTCTGCTGACCGAGCCCCACCTGCCGGGGGGCTCGGCCAGTCCAGGACTGCGGGCCCAGGACGGGGTCCACACAGCTTCTGGGAGGGTCTGAATTCACAAGCCGGGGAAATTCACACCTAGGAGCTGACCACAGGATGGAAATAGTGTGTGGCCAACCCAGCAGTCATGTAAACACATAGGAGTGAGCAGTTTTTAAAGTCAGAAGAAAAAGGCAAAAACAGTTACTATTAATAATAACAGTACATAGAATAACCTAACAGTAAATGCCTTGTGTGAAGAGAGCTTGTTGGATTGGTCTTTGAGAGACTGGGTCAACTAAAGGCATCTGATAAAACTTATTTAAATCTCGTCAGCATAAGGTGAGAAATTCTTCACCTGTATAACACTGCCTCATGAAGTGAGGAATAAATTAGTTGTTATATCATGAAAGAGCAGGTGCTGTCGTCTGCATTAGCACATCCTGCAGTCTCAGCATGGTGTGTCCTGCTATTCTACAAATGTTTGTTGACTAAAAGAACAAATAATCTTCTTATAAAAAGACTTCTGGCAAGCACTGAACTGAAACTGGATAAAAAAAAAAAGACAAGGTCCTCACCCTCATCTAATTTATAATTCAAAGTAGAGAGAAGCAATGCTGATTCTACAGATGAACCTAAATTATGAGTTATAAGTTGGGGGCGCAGTGAGAGGAGGTGACGCAGGACTGGCTTAAGAAGGGAGACGTCTTTGAGGAAATACAAAGATCAGCATCGAGTGGTCCTGGAGTTTACCGTAGAGATGAGACAGGAGTCACAGCCAGGAAGACCACGGACCCCGTGAGACCGCAGAAGAAAGCGGAAGATTTGAGGCAGCAAACACCGTCAGGACCAGCGGGCGTCCTCAACGCAGTGGCCCAGCCTGTGGCATCAGGGACCAGTTTCACTGAAGAGTTTTTCATAGAATGGACTGAGGGGATGGTCTCACAATGATCTGAATGTATCACATTTATTGTGCATTTTGTTCTATTATTGCAGTGTAATGTATTAGGTTATCATGTAAGAAATGTCTGACGACTTTCTTAAGTACAAAGTTTGGCAGTTGGAATCTCTGACATTTCACTTTGACACTTCTTGTTTTTCCTTTATCTTTTCTTTTCCTTCCTTTTCTTTCTTTCTTTCTTTTTTTTAAATTGTGACGGTCCATACTCTTCCTTTCAAATCCACATTTGACTTGTGATTATCTTTCAAAAAAATTTTTGAGCCATTTTTGTGAAACCAAGGGTTAGTCAAAAGTTTGTGTTATTTCTGAATATGAGTTCCTTTGTGGAACAAATGCAGTGCAGAAAGCTCGAAGTGATCAGTGAAGTGTTTGAGAAGTTTGTGGCTAATGAACGCACAGCATGTTGATGGTTTGAGAAATTCCATTCTGATGTTTTAATCTTGAAAGTGAGCTCTGTGGACAACCTGAGGCCCAGGTCTCAGGGTGGGTGATGATGAGCTGTCAGCTGTAGTGGAAGTGAATCCATCTCACCTACATGTGACCTAGTAGCAGGGTTTGATGTCACTATTCCAACAGTACTGGACCACTTGAGACAATTCAGCCAAGTAAAGAAGCTGGATAGATGCATTTTCCATGAATTAAACAACTGTCAGAACAGAAGTCACCTTGAACCTTGCCGTCCTTTGCTGTCACAACTTAAAGGGGAACCATTTCTACACTCTATTGTTACACGTGATGAAATTGGATCCTTCTGACAATGACAAGCATTTGTTTGGCATAATTGCTGAATAAAGAGGAAGTGCTGAAACATGAATATTCATCATAAAAGGCTAATGGTGTCTGTTTGTGGGTCCAGCACAGGTTTTATCCACTACAGATTCATGAGACATGGTCAGTCAATTACAGCGATGTCCTCTGCGACCAGCGGGAGGAAACGATGTGGATGCCTGTGATGCAGCAGCTGAGGCTGGTCGGTAGAGACAGGCCCATCCTCTGGCAAGGAAATATTCGACCATGTGTCACACAAACAAAGCTGCTTGAACTTCAGGGGCTGGACTGGGACACTCTCTGTCACCCACTGCACTCACCAGACCTCCACCAACTGACAGCAGCTCTCCCAGCCTGTGAACCACTTCTTGCAAGGACAAACACACAGTTCTCAACACGCTGCAGAACATGCCTTTCACAATTTCCTGGTCCCCTGCTCTCCGGATTTCTTTGCTACTGACATAAACCAGCTACCCTGAAGACGACAAAACTGTGTGGGTAGTTTAGGCACATGCTTTGATTAGTTGCTTCTTGTTTGAGATACAATAACCTAAACTTTTGATGCATATTTAATGACCTAATATAATGAAGTAATTATACAACTCATCATAACACAGAACCACTGGGTGCCCTAAGCTTGTTTTCCTGACACTAGACAGGCCCATCTGGGGGTGATCAGAGATGGTGACATCCTAAGAGAGTTACCTGTGTCCTCCATTCCCCTCAGATCATCAGGTGTTAGACTCCCATAAGGATCTGCAACCTGGCCCCTGGCATGCAGGTATAGTAGGTTCCTGCTCCTGTGAGGGTCTCGTGCTGTGCTGATCTGACAGGAGGTGGGCTCAGGCAGTGATGTGAGTGAGGAGGGTGGCTGATGGGGGAAGCTGATGTGGGCAGCCGTAAATACAAGTGAAGCTTTGCTCACTTGCCCCGCCCCCCCACCTCCTGCTCTGCAGCCTGATACTGGTCCATGGCCTGTGGGTTGGGGACCACAGCCTTAGAGTGCTTAACAGAAGGGGATAGACAATATGTGTGATTTTAAAAGATACTTAATGGATTTACAGTATTGGACTAGTCTTGTAAACTTTCTGCGGGCCATTTTCTTGATCTGTGTAATGAAAATACTAAACCCCCCTCAAGTTCTGTTATGAGCATTGGAAAGATGGACACGCCTGGCAACTGGCATCTCAGAGGCTTAGAGTAAGTGGTAGCTCTTTACTGTTGCTAATAGTGGGGTGTTAGGATTGACTGGGATCACAGTGGGCTTCTCCTGAAAATAGTGAGCTTTAAATGTGTACATACCTGCTTCTTCTCTTTTCTTCCTTGCATGGTGTATTGGGGAGAGTGAGGCTTTGGGTCAGAGGATTTGAGTGAGAGCTTTACTATGCCTCTCACCTGAGGCAACTCCTCTGAGGAGCGTCTGTAAAATTAGAACAACGATATCTGTCACCCGGCTTTGGAGTCACTGGCAAGCTCAAGTGCAGTGATGCATCTGAAAGTTCCCATAACCTGAAAAAGTATAAGAATAGCCATTATTTTTATATTTGACCTCCTCTTGATATTGGCAAACATTTCAGTGTAATCCTAACAATAAAGCCACCAATCACTGTGAATTTCTCCCTTATTTACAAATTCTTCAATGTAGCAATTTCAACCTCTTGGCCAAAGGTTCCCACACCTGGGAAAACCTGTCAGGCTGTCACCTTGCCATCACCTCTGATCTGTAGTACAAATCTTCTTTCTTTTTTTCTTTTCTTCTTCTTCTTCTTCTTCTTTTTTTTTAATGCCTGAAAATCCATGAGGAAAGACTGGTTTTCACACTCTCTATTCATGCACTAAATTGACTCATACTTCAATTGCTGTTCTGTCTTTTCTTGGATTTCTGAGCTCTTCTTTGAACAGACGTGATTTTCCCTCAGTGAGTCAGAGAAGGGCACAGGTGCATTCACCCCGCAGCCTAACCCCTACAGACTGATCTCCACTATTTCTCAGAAACTCTTTTAATTCTTATTTTAGGTAAAAACTTAACATATCCCATTTATGTGATGAATAATTTATGTTTTAGGCTTATTAGTCCCTTGAATTTCACTGTATCTTATTACTTCAGACTTTTTGTTTTTATGGAGACATTAAGAAATATGTTGTTGCAGCCCATATAGCCTATGGCTAGGAGGAGTGAGAGTTGTAAGAAATACCTGTATAGCTCAATAATGGAACACCTGGGTGGAAAGGGCGTGGAGAGGGATTGAGCTCTCCTAACAAGCAAGAGAGCTTGCGAGATGAGAGCAGTGGTAAGTTGGCAGTACCTACACCTGTGGTGTGAGAAGCATGAGATCAGCCTTATATTAGGCTGGAGGAGAAGGCAGTCAGGGAGCATGTGCATTCTATGACGGACCTGCTTAGTCTGACTCTGTCTCCTCTCCTGCCTGCAGAACACCAGCATGGCATCTCTCTGCTGAAGATTGCCAAGTTCTATTAAAGACTAAGATCTATCTTTCTAAGAAGACTGCTTTCTCTCTCTCTCCAGCTAAAGTAGATAGCCCTTAGGCACTTAAGAGAAACTGAACCTGAGCAAGGTAACTTAGCGGTCCGCGTCTGGAACCCAGTTAAGCTGGGCCCGAGACCTGGCCAGTCCTGGGCCCTAGCAAGAAGTGTCAGAAGTGACATTTGGCAATATGTAGACACATCAAACTTTTGTAATTGTCAGTTAAATGACCTGTAGCAAAGGCGAGTTAGAGAAATGTATGTGTCCAAAACCACATCACTACGAAGGGATCTATCAGTGCAGTGCCCTTAAAGTAGCAGGTTTCATGCTATGCTTGTGAAACAGGACAAAACATGAAACAGCAAAGATTCTAGTCAGTGCAGCGGGGCTGTGATAAACTTTGTCCTGTCTCTCCCTGGATTCTTGCTACCCAGGTACAAATTTTAGTAAAGCCTAAGGTAACCTTAAGACCATGAAACTGTACAGATCCTGTTGTACCCGAGGTTATAATATGAATAGAAGACACAAGGCCATTAATTTACTATTTGATTTTTGTTTTATTTTCCAGAAAAATAACCTAGAAATGTCTTGTCATTTTTAGTGCTAGGGCAAAGCAGGCTGCTGTGTGTATTCACTGAGCACTGTGGGGAGTGGATAGCACGTCTGGAAGACATCATTCTGGGAGGCAGAATGTTCTACGGTAAAGACAGCTGAAGATGGACCATGCATGCCATGTGCAAGCGTGCTAGGAAGCTGAGAGCTCTGGAGACATTCGTTCTTTTCCATCTTTCCCTGCTCGGTCTGTTTCTGCAGGAATGTGTAGCTGGTGTAGGAGAATCTGTGTTCACAGATGCTAAGTCAACCTACAGTAGCTGTGGTTTGTTTGAATCTAGTGACTCAGGCTCTTTTTTCTCTCTTTCGAGTGGATATGAGGCAAAAGGAGACACCAAACTGGAAGTCCTAGAACCTGTCTCCCTCCTGGGACAGAGCGAGGTTTCACTGACCACCACCGTCAGAGTTGGAAGTGGCCAGTTTCTCTCTCTTGAGCTGCTCATTCTCCACCCTCACAAGTGCTTCCAGTTGTACAAACAATAAAAATAACTAACATTTGAAAAACTTGCTTTGTCCCAACACCATCCTGTATGCTTATATGTAGACCTAACAGTAATTCGATGAGACTGGGACTATTAATATTATAAGCTTTATTTGTATTAATAGGAAGCTAGAAACTGTGAAGTTTAAATAAATTTTTGAGGATCACCAGCAAGGAAGTAGTGGAGCTGGAACTCAAACCCAGCTCTTGAGTGCCAGGAAAATTAAATTGAGGCAAAAATGACGTAACAGGTCAAAGGAAGCCACTAATAACTACAATAAGAAGGAGACGTGGAAACCGACTGTCCTGGAAAACAAAACAAAACACAACCTGTGGTCTTTACCATGGGTGGGAATTCCACTTTTATAATGGGCATACTTATTTTATGTAATAGATGAAAGAGTTAATCAACCACAGTAAAAGATATTAGTGAAGATATTAGTTTTAGGAAAATCTAAAATGTGCTTGCAGAGATGACATGGCACAGAGTCACGCTGACACCAGACGCCACCACGCTGCCTGCTCTGAAGAACATAAAGGGAGCAGAAGAAAACTCTTTGGGAGTGAGGCTGCGGAGGTCCATGTGAAGGTGAGATCTGCTACTGCAAAAAAGAGAAAAAGGTCTATTACTGTTCCACAATTCTTCTACCAAAAGACAGTCACAGACAGAGGCAAATGAGCCTTGGTGGGGTGGCTGCAAGGACCAGAGCTTTTGGTCTTCAGTATGAACACAGTGATGTCTGCAGGGAGCTTTCACTTTAGCCAGAAATGAAGGCATGTGGGGCAAAGGAAAGGCACCCATCCAAATAGACACTGAGGATGACCCAGCAGGCCTGGTGCTGCTGGGAGATGGGGTATCTCTAGCATGCAGCACAGAGCAGCCCCACTGCAGAGCTGTGTGAGCTATTCCTGGAGTGAATTCCATGCTTCCTAGACTCTGCTCCCTGCATGGAAATTGAGCTGTGGGCTGCCTCCCCTGCCTTCCACTAGACAGAAAGTTGGGACTCGTGATCCAAATCAGAGTCCTCAGGAAATATCTCCCTTAGGAAATGGAAATTAATAAGCCAAATCAACGACTTTAAAGGAATGCATTCAAATAATAGAATAATTTCTGGGGAGCTCAGATGCAGGTTTTTGAGAGAAATTTAAATGTTAGCTACTTTCTTTAATAGTAAATTCAATTGATCTAAGTTTCATCCATAAGAAATCCAAGAACTCCAAGGTACACAGAAGCCTCATATGACGGACGTGGTGTAAGGAACACTGGAGACCAGAACGGGGAGAGGGGAGGAAAGTCACCTGCTGGGCACGTGTGCACTGCTCAGGTGATGGGCGTATTAAAATCCCAGATATCACCACTACACAATTCATCCAAGTAACCAAAAACCACTTACTCCCAAATCTGCTAAAACTTGTAAAAACCACTCAAAACCCTCAAGAGCTGGAAGAAATCAATTTATATTTTCATCAACTTTTTATATAGCCTTTAGTTTTATAGAAATGCATGAGTTCAGCAACTAATGAATTATGAAATCTCCAAGAGAAGGGATTCTGCTGCAGAGAGAACATCAGGCTGTGAAACTGGGGTTTGCTCGGGGCGGGCTCTGCGTCCTCATCTGGATGGGCCCAGCTCCTCTGGGGCTGACTTCCACACCTGTGGGAGAGTGTGGGTGTGTCAGTGGTCAGATCTACAGCATGTTTTGTGCTAGGAATACATAAGATTCTCAACTGTTAACCATGGCTTGAAAGTTAATTTTCTTGGGTAAGTTTTCTGTGTGATGAAAAGAATATTGTACCACAAACAAGGTTAAGATCATTTTGGAATTGTTACGAGGTGGATGCCTGTTATGAATTATGCTCGGCGGCTCACAGTGACTCTCAAGGACAGATCTGGGAGCCGCTGCAGACCAAGGGCACTTGCATATCTGTCTTGCATTTCTATTGATACTCTATTTGGCAAATCCACATTAAGAGATTATAGATGCTACTGTGCAACCCTGAAGAAAGAAACAACAGAAAGAAAATTATGGCTAATGTTTAATTGGAATGAGAGGTACTAGTCCCATAAACACTCTGTGCTCAATAACTTCATTCCCAGCTGGACGATAAATTGAGGAGGCAGACCTTGCACTGAACAGATGATTGTGCTTTGGCAGTTAGAGGGACTGTTACAAACAAGCATCAGCGGATTTTCCCTGTTCTTTTTATATTACTGGTTCTCTGCATGGTTGTACATTGTTACCACTTAGAGAGCTTTTAAATCATTCCATCTCCCAGGCTGCTGTCCGTACAAATCAAAACTGAATTTCTGGGCACGGGGTTCCAGTATTAGTGTTTTTTTTTTTTTTTTTAAGTTCCACATTATTCCAATGAGTTGTTTGAGAACCATTATTCTACATAATCTAATTGCTTTTTAATTTGATCTCTTATGCATTTCAAAATGGACTTCACTGAAGAAAAGTAAAAGTTTTTAGAAAGATTTACATTTCCCTTTTTGTTTCAAAGACTCTGGGAATGATTAAGATGTTTTGTTTCCCAAATTTCACAGTAGTTAATGCTACATTTCACATGACTATTTCATCACATTAATGTTGCTTCAGTATGTTCAAATATTGTGATGAATATTTATGGATGTTACTTTCATGAATGAATTTTAAAAATTCCTCTTATTTAATTCAGCTTTAAACAAATTGATTCTTCTTTGTATTTACTAATTAATTCTGAAATGCACTGAATTTCTGAAATCGACGTTAAAGTTCTTAGTACTGCTGAGGGCACATTAATATGCTCATTATTAATCTGAATCTTTTTTTTTTCTTTTTTTGAGACAGAGTCTCACTATGTCACCCTCGGTAGAGTGCTGTAGTGTCACAGCTCACAGCAATCTCCAGCTCTTGGGCTTAAGCAATTCTCCTGCCTCAGCCTCCCAAGTAGCTGGGACTACAGGTGCCCACCACAACGTCCAGATATTTTTTTGTTGCAGTTCTTTAGCTGGCCGGAGCCAGGTTTCAAACCTGTCAGCCTTGGTGTATGTGGCTGGTGCTGTAACCACTGTTACAGCCCCAGATCAATTAATCTGAATCTTTAACTCATTTATCTGGAACTTTCTAACCCTCACCTGTTGGAGACATCCAAGTCTCTGGCTGCAAGACTTTGCCTCCTTCCAAAAGGACGGTTGGTTCTTCAGTCTCTGTCCCCTTTAAGGCAAGTTCCGAGTGTAGTTAAACCAGACAAATTAGAAAATTTACTCCCAACTCTCTTGTCACCTGTGTGTTATCTTTTGACAATCATTTGCCTGTGACTCCTGTATTGAGTCATCGTTGATTTTTCTTTTAAAAATATATCCGAAGAATCTTTACCATCTGCCAGGCCTTTTCTCTTTTTTTGAAAAATTCAAATTATTAAAGGGATGCAAATATTTGTGTTACATGCCTTGAGCCAGGGCCACAAATGTGCCCATCACCCATGTAGTGCTCACGGCGCCCTCTGGGTGTCGCTGTCCCTCCCTCCCGGCTTGGTTTCTGACGACTTCTTCCCTCCGTGCTCCCGTGGGCCCCGCAGTCAGTTCCAGTTTCTTAGAGAGTATACGTGGTGTTTGTTTTCCACTGTTGAGATACTTTGCTTAGGATAATGGTTTCCAATTCCTTCCAAATGGCTTTAAAAGGCCTTAATTTGTCCTTTTTATGGCTGAGTAGTGGCACTTCATGGTCTATAGACTCACATTTTGTTAACCCACTTATGAATTGTTAGGCCCTTGGGTTGATTCTAGATCTTTCTAATTGTCAATTGTGCTGCAATAAACAGTTCAGTACAGGTGTCTTTTGATAAAGTGACAGAATTTTTCAAAAGACGATAGACAAATTCCCAGTAAGCATATGAAAAAAATGCTAGACCTCACTCATCACCAGGGAGATGCAAACTGAAAGCACAGTGAGGTGTCACCTCACTCCCGTGAGAATGGCTTTTACTAAAAAGTCCTAGATCAATAGATGCTGCACCGGTGCAATGAAAGGAATGCTCGCATTCTGTTGGTGGGACTGCAGACTAGTACAACCTCTATGGAAAACAGTCTGGGGATTTCAAAGAACTGAACGCAAACCTACTATGCAATCCAGCAACCCCTACGGGGCATCCACCCAAAGGAAAAGATGTCCTGTCTTTCCTAATCCCTGCAAGGCCTGGATTTTCATGTAATTTAATTCTTCTAGGAGGCTTCGTTCTGAACTCCAGCTCTCCACAGCTGGATCTCACATCATATTTAAAATGGAGTTAAAAGCTTCTACTGTCTTGCTGGTGATGGCATCAGCTCTCTAGTGTTGCCTCTGAGTGGCTTTTCCCGCCTCTCACCGTGCTGCATTCTGCAGGTGGTTAGCAGCTGCTTTTTCAAATCTGCCCAAAGCAAATTCAAAACCTTCATTTTGTGAAAATAGATTCAGGCATACTATGTCTGTTCAAATTTAAAACTTGTGGTTTAATTTCCTTCTATTCTTAATACATCAAGTTTAGATTCACATTCACTTTTAAGAGGTGGTAATTTATTTTCAAGTTTTACTTGCAGTGTATTTCCACAGAAAATTGTAAATAATATTTCTATCATTGTACATTTTTTTCTGAAAATTGAGAATTCACATTTTTTTCTTTGTTTTTATCTGCAAATATTTGAAATAGAAAAAGAAGAAGAATAAATATTTGATCTTTAGAATAACAATAGTTAGAATTAAGTACCCTTAAAAGCCAAAAGATGATAAAATAGCCCAATAAGAAGAAAAGTATGATAAGAACAGAAAAAATGGGAGCAGGAGACAAGACTCCTAATTAAGAGTTAAATCAGGAATAAAAGAAGCATCTAGATTCTTCAAAGAATTGTGTTAGAGAACCGATTCTGAGGAAATTTGGAAGAAAAAAGTAACCCTTTAAGAATCAAATAAGAAATCTGAAGGAAATTGACCATATTGGAAGCACGCCACTTTCCAAGACTTAGCCAGAATCAAGGGGAAATGTTGAACAGGCCTATATCAAGTTCTGAAACAGCATCGGCTATACAAAATCTCCCTAAAAAGAAGAGCCCTGGACCAGATGGCTTCACAGCAGAATTCTACCAAACCTTTAAGGAGGAACTAGTACCTATATTACTCAACCTTTTCCAAAATATAGAAAAAGAAGGAATACTAACCAACACATTCTGTGAAGCAAATGTCACCTTGATCCCCAAACCAGGAAAAGACCAATAAGAAAAGAAAATTATAGACCAATATCACTAATGAATATTGATGCAAAATTTTTCAACAAGATCCTACCAAACAGAATCCAGCAACACGTCAAATAAATTATACACCATGACCAAGTGAGTTTTATCCCAGGGTCTCAAGGCTGGTTCAATATACATAAATCTATAAATATAATTCATCACATAAATAAATTAAAAAACATAGACCATATGATTCTCTCCATTGATGCAGAAAATGCTTTTGATAATATCCAGCATCCCTTCATGATCAGAACACTTAAGAAAATAGCTATAGAAGGGACATTTCTTAAACTCATAGACGCCATCTACAGTAAACCTACAGCCAATATCGTATTGAATGGAATTAAATAGAAATCATTTCCACTCATATCAGGAACCAGGCAAGGTTTCCCATTGTCTCCACTGCTCTTTAACATTGTAATGGAAGTTTTAGCCATTGCAATAGGGAAGAAAAGGCGATCAAGGGTATCCATATAGGGTCAGAAGAGATCAAACTTTTATTCTTCGCAGATGATATGATTGTATATCTGGAAAACACCAAGGATTTTACTACAAAACTCTTAGAAGTAATCAAGGAATATAGCAGTGTCGTAGGCTACAAAATCAACACTCATAAATCTGTAGCCTATATATATGCCAATGATAGCCAAGCTGAAAAAATAGTCAAGGACTCTATTCCATTTCCAGCAGTGCCAAAGAAGAGGAAATATTTGGGAGTTTACCTGACAAAGGATGTGAAATATCTCTATAAAGAGAACTATAAAACTGTAAGAAAAGAAATAGCTGAAGATGTTAACAAGTGGAAAAACATACAATGCTCATGGCTGGGAAGAATCAACATTGTCAAAATCTCTATACTACCCAAAGCAATATACAATTTCAATGCAATCCCTATTAAAGCTCCATTGTCATACTTCAAAGATCTCAAAAAAATAGTACATTGTTTTATATGGAATCAGAAAAAACCTAGAATACCCAAGACATTACTCAGAAATGAAAACAAAGCAGGAGGAGTTACACTACCAGAACTCAGACTATACTATAAATTGATAGTGATCAAAACAGCATGACACTGGCACGGAAACAGAGAGGTAGATGAAAGGAACAGAATAGACAACCAAGAGATGAATCCAGCTACTTACCGTCATTTGATCTTTGACAAGCACCAATTTAAAACATTCAGTGGGAAAAAGATTCCCTATTGAACAAATGGTGCTGGGTGAACTGGCTGGCGACCTGTAGAAGAATGAAAATGGACCCACACCTTTCACTTTTAACTAAGACAGACTCTCATGCGTTAAAGATTTAAATTTAAGACATGAAACTATAAAAATACTAGAAGAAAAGTCAGGGAAAACTCTTGAAGGAATCGGTCTGGGTGAATATTTTATGAGGAGTACCCCCCAGGCAAATGAAACAGCATCAAAAATACACTACTGGGACCTGATCAAACTAAAAACTTCTGCACAGCTAAGAACACGGTAAAGCAAGTAGACAGCCCTCAGAATGGGAGAAAATATTTGTAGGTTATATCTCCAACAAAAGTTTAAAAACCAGAATACACAGAGAACTCAAATGTATTAGCAAGAAAAGAACAAGTGATTCCATCTCAGGGTGGGCAAGTGACCTAAAGAGAAATTTCTCTGAAGAAGATGGGCACACGGCCTACAGACATGTGAAAAAATGCTCATCATCCTTAATCATCAGAGAAATGCAAATCAAAACTACTTTGAGATATCATCTAACTCCAGTAAGATTAGCCCATATCACAAAATCCCAAAACCAGAGATGTTGGTGTGGATGTGGAGACATCTACA
>CAUYRH010019896.1:0-24598 GCA_963574655.1 Perodicticus potto | reverse complement strand
TCACCTTAAAAAAACTACCAGATGGTGCATCTTAGAAGGGTACAGGCGAAACTTACTAAATGCAGAATACAAATGTCTTCATACAATAACTAAGAAAATGCCATGAAGGCTATGTTAAACAGTTTGATGAAAATATTTCAGCTTGTATATGAAACCAGCACATTATACTCCTTGATTGCACCAATGTACACAGCTATGATTTAATAATAAAAAAATGTTCTTTTTGACTTAAAAAACCTTTTTTTCGGTCAAATTTCAAATAGGAATGGTATGGATAGAATAATACACAAAACTGTAATACAAACAGTACTCTAATAATATAAAGAATACCCATAGACCCTTTACCTAGTCACCAAGTGTTAATATTTTACATTTTCCTTTATCATTGGCACATATTTTCTCTCTCTCCACCTCTTTTCTCATTCTCTCTAACATTTTCTATATTATTTGAAGACCATTTATACCCATTATGGCCATTTTAAACATTTCACCATGCATTTTCTGACTGGGGATATGCTCTTACATGCAGATAGCACACTTATCCACCTCATAAATTTATATGGATAGAATTTTATCATAATTCCAGTTTTATTGGTTGACCCAGAGACGTCTTTTATATCATTTTTCCTCCTCCATTACAGGATCCAGTCTTGAGTCAGGTATCGCTTTTGGCTGTCATGTCTCTTCGCTGTCTTTAATGTAGAATAATCTTCATCTGTTTCTTTATAACATCAACAATCTAAAAAACTACAGTCCTCCACGATACCCATGTGTGTTAATGGGATGGTACTCATTTGGGCTTCACCTAATGCCTGCTCATGATTAGATTCAGGTGAGGCGCACTTGGCCGGAACACTGCATAGGTGATGGCATCTCCCTCTCAGGTTGTCACATCTGGAGGTAGGATACCCAATCGACCCTAATTGGTGGTTATTTTGATTATTTGGTCAAGTTGTTGTGTGATTTCTCCAATGCATAATAAATATTTTTCCTCTGCAATCTTTAATCTATGGGAATATACATCAAGAGTCTGAACATATTCTTCTCTGTCATATTTTTCCCCTAGGTTTTAGTATCTATTCCTAATTCTTGTCTGAGCCAATCTACCTTATAATGGTTGCAAATTGCTGATTTTCTAACCTGGTACTACTTCCACATTTATTAGTTACCATATGGCATTCTGTTGTAAGCAAGAGCCTTCTCTTCTCCACTAGTTATTTCTCTATCTATTACCAATATGAAATAATGCATTCCTTTCCCCCCCAAATGGTTTTAAATAGGTTACTTCAGTTAATTATTGTGGTGTTGAAATTGTTCCATATTTGGCTGATGGAGGCACCTGTAAGCTGGCTTCTGTATCCTTGGACATGTCCCTATCAATTTTTAGAGCCCTTACTTTATAGCATAACAGGATGTCCTAGGCTTATATCTTATCTATTCCTTCAAGCCCTGGAATCAGCCATTTCCCCAAAGAGCCCTGGTTCCTTTCAGTTGGGAATGGTATTAGATACCAAGCTCGGGACATTAGGTCTTCTCATTGTTACTGGGTGTGGCATTTTGGTCTGTCCCAGTGGACAGAGCTAGGAAATACATGCATATGTACGAATATACATTTATGTATACACACTTGCATGAGCACACATATGCTTAAACATGTACATGTGTACGTGCACATGCACATTTATCTATGTATCTTTGAAATCATAAATTTGTGCCAATACCCCCAATTGCCAAATGATTTCTACAGAGCTCTTGTCTCTCTCCATTTCATATTTGTTTGTGCCTTCTTTGTCACTGAAAATACTAGCTTCCAAACTGATTCATTTGCTCAGTTCTATAATACATCTACTATAATTTCACATCTTTCCCTATGAAATTACAGAAAATGAGCTTAATGAAAATAGTTCAGGATTTGGACTATTCTTAATTCTGTAATTCTTACTCTCACTTCCATCCCCATCACCTCTAATTGATGTGTATAGTCGATTACTTGGATTTTTTTCTATTTTGTTTTCCTTTTTTTTTGACTTTCCCTTTTTTTCTCTTGTCCTTTCTTTCATTTTCTTTTCCTTTCTGTTCCTCTTTCTCTTTCTTTTTCTGTTCTACTTAAGGGTAGTTATGGCATTCCTTTGGAATATAATTGAATTCATGTGGTTGGGTTGGCTTTCAGTTTTAGTTCACTTCTCTCTTTTTTTTTTTTTTTGAGACAGAGTCTCACTATGTCACTCTCAGTAAAGTGCTGTGGCGACACAGCTCACAGCAACCTCAAACTCTTGGGCTTAAGCAATTCTCTTGCCTCAGTCTCCCAAGTAGCTGGGACTACAGGTGCCTGCCACAAAGCCCAGCTATATTTTTTTGTTGTTGTTGCAGTTGTCATTGTTGTGTAGCTGGCCTGGACTGGGTTAGAACCCCCCAGCTTTGATGTATGTGGCTGGTACCCTAACCACTGTGCAATGGGTGTTACGCATCTCTTTCAATTCTTATTGTTTTTTTTTTTTTTTTGTAGAGACAGAGTCTCACTTTATTGCCCTTGGTAGAGTGCTGTGGAGTTACACAGCTCACAGCAACCTCCAACTCCTGGGCTTAAGCGATTCTCTTGCTTCAGCCTCCCAAGTAGCTGGGACTATAGGCGCCCTCCACAACGCCCGGCTATTTTTCTGTTTTCGCAGTTTGGCTGAGGCTAGATTTGAACCCGCCACCTTTGGTATATGGGGCCAATGCCCTACTTGATGAGCCACAGGCGCCACCCTGATTTATTTTTTAATAGAAGAAAATTAATGGCTTCAGAAAGCCAAAACTATGTACAGAAAGAAATATTCCGAGGTCACTTCTGAATATTGTCAAAATAGGGTTATAACCTAGGGATCATTGATAAAGAACAATGAACAAAGGGACAAGACTAATGATACTATCAAGTACTTAAGTTTAAAATATTTATTCCAAATCTGTTAAGACAGACAGCAGCAGACCCAGTGTTCTGTATGCTAGTGTCATGAGATGAATAAAAGAAAAAAGTGTTTCTGGTCAAATACATATTGGTAAAATATATATTTGATCTTCTCGCAAGTCTTCCTGTGAAGAAACTAAGTGTGCTCTCTTACCTGACATGGAATTCTTTGAATGAGTATTCACTATAAACATCATTCAGGACTAGTCTCAGAGGGTTACCTTTCTGGAAAATTTGGGTCCGTTCATTGACTCAACAAACATTTATTGAGCATTCACTGTGTGCTGGGTGCTATATTCAGTGCTGTGGATAAACACCAACAAACAAATGAAGTACCTGTCTCCATAGGAAATTGGGATTGAGGATGAGGCAGACGGAAATATCATGTTGGGCAGAACCATATGGTGTCCATCATTGTTTCCACTCAGGAAAGATGAGGTAAGCCTGACAATTTCCTTTCCTCCTTTGGGAAGATTTTAAAATGCTGACCTAAAAAGAAAGAAGATGAAGGAATAAATCCTGGATGCTCAGTGTCACGTCAGGAGGGAATACAGTGGGAGGCTTCGTCCTTCAATTTCATCGGTACACGTCAGCACAAGCCAAAAATTAGGGGGTGTAAAATTAAAAAGTAAGGGAAAAATTCTTGAGTTTTTAATCACATCCCATGTTGATAAAATATTTATGAGCTCTCCTTCAATTAATTAGAATAAACTATGTAACACTGCAAGAAACAAATTGAAAATTTAATAAAGTAAGTTCACTTCCAATTTCTTTTGAAGAAAGAAGCTAATTATATTTAGTTCTGTAATTATAACTTTAATTAAAATATAATGCAAAATATTCCATAAAGTGAAAACAGTGCTGAGTAATAAAATGGAGCCTTTAAGACAATTTGCTCTTCAGATGAAAATTTATAATTTAAAATAAAGCCTTTCGTGCATCCTTCCCCCTAAATTTTATCCTTTCAGTATAAATTTAATTTATCACCACCTTATAAAGCCTAATTAATGTTTATTTGCTGTTTTAAAACCTGTTTCCTTTTGATTGTGTGTGCTAAAATCTCTTCTTCATTTGTTTTACCCAGATTCTTTTTAGAACTTGTTTAAAGAGATACTCCTATTTCCCCTTGCATGTCATAATTTACAGCACATCTCTTTTGAGTTAGAATATGGCTTGAAACTTTCGGTAACTTAAAACTTGAAAGCTCAGATGCTGTCAGAAGTGTGTTCCTGTATCGGTTCCCTTCACCTGGCTGGTATGGAGATGATTTCATTGCTTCAGGCAAACATCCAGGTAGAAGGAAATTTAGATCCTCTAAAGTGAAATTAGGGAAGTGATAAAATGACCTTCTCATGTTGTTTTTAAATAATCATTTACTCTCTCAAATGCTTCTCAGAGGAATAGAGTTAACTGATAGTTGGCCTAGATGTTAGACTTAAATTCCAAAGTCTACTGGAATGTGAGGCCATTTGCCATGATGAAAGTGACATCCATTGCTAAAGGCCTTTTAGACTTTCAGACTGTTCTTTAGTTTGAAAGCTACTCTGCTTTTACCCAAATCACAGAGGTTTATGGAAGGAAAATGGTAACCTTGAAAAAAAAAATCACACTTTTCCAATGCCACATCTCTTTATACTTCAGCATCTGAGGAAAAGAGTCACTTACTTTTCACCTAAATCAATTCAAAATGGCTAAAAAGTATTTATTGGATGCATACTGTATAGAAGATATTATCCTTCCTGTGCAAAAGTATCTCTCTGAGTAGTTGTTAAAAATCAGATTTCTACACCACCACTGGCCTCACTCCTATATTTAGATCCAGTACATCTGTTGTGGATCTCATGTAATTTTTATTCAATTAGTTTGAGAAACATTGAACTTCTGCGTGTTTATAGACTTCCAGAGGTGAGTAATACAGTCCTAACTTCAAAGAACTTACAACCCTAGTAGCTGATGTTATTAATTGAGTAAGCAATCAACTTTTTTTTCACTTTTCATTGGGGGCATAACTTATCTTGCTCTTGTGGGAATGGAGAAAATGGCTGGAGTAAGTACAAGCAGGAAATTATCAGCTCTTTGGATCTGGGGAATGAAAATCCTGTTTTACACCTAGGACTAAATGTGGAACCCCCATTTCCTATGCCTCTTACAAATTCTTAAGAGGCAGCAATACTTTTCAGGAGGGTCCATGGTCATTCTTAATCTATCCTGGTAACTATTAAACTTTCATCCTATTGCATGAACATCTCACAGCCCTCAAGATCCTGAGGATTAGGAAGGCAACTTTTACTTGCTTTACACCTAATGTTTCATCAGTCAGGGTACAAAGAAAAACAGAACCAAAGTTAAGTGTACAGAATAAATAATGTATTATAAAGGTCAGATCTTAAATTCCCGTGAGAGTTGATGAAACAGGTTATGCTGGCTAATGCCTCTGCACCTAGTTTTGAAACTAAAGGCACTATACAGTAATCATAAAGAAAATTTGGATATGGAAAATATTAAGGGAAAAATCAACCCCAAGAGTTTGAAGCATCTGTATTGTTCCACCTCTTACTTTGATGCTGTGGGTGAACTGTGAAGACAGCTGCTGAGTTACACACGCTCTTGGCCTAGGACTCAAACAATTGGAAGGAAATTTGGCGAGAGCTCACATTAACAAGGTGAGCTATGGATCAGTGACAGCATATCAAAGCTATCGTGGCACCCTGAGCATGTCTTTGGAGTGTAAAAGTACAAAGCTGTTGATTGTCTTACGCCTTTTGAAGAGCATTGAAAAGTCTCAGGCTTCTAGTTAATAGTTTATGCATAATCTAAAACAGTGATTCCCAGTGTCTGTCATTTTTAAACATCCATTGCTCTACCTTTCCAGCAAGTTCTATGGAGAGTGTACTGATTTATTTTTTCATCAAAAGCAATACTTATAAATGAATTTTAATTTACTACTACTGTTCTCATAATACATAAAGGAAAGAAAGAAAGAAAAGACATTTTTTAAAACTTCACCAAGTTCTTGAATTGTTAATTGAACAATAGTAGTTTTGTGTGTAACACAGCAGAATGTATGTATGTTAACAGACGTTATTAACAATCGATGTAGCATATTTGCCCAATCTGTGCCCTGGCTGAGCTGATTGTCATTAAACCTAATCTTTGATTGCTGAGAAAAAAAACAAACAAAAAAAGCAATGATAACAGAAAACTACACAGTATAGGGAACTCGGGAAAGCATAGTTTTACCTTAGCTAAACTGACAGAGTATTACTCCATTAGTATCTACTTTTTCAAAAACTTTCAACCACACACTTTCCTTTAACTTGTCCAAACAAGACAAGAACAAATCATGCTTTTGCCTAATATGTTTATGTTATTTCTCATACAACTAAAAACATGCCAACCATGTCCCAGAAAAGAGGTAATTGCTTTCCAAAAAGAAAGCTCTTCTTTAGATTAGTTATATCCTTAGACATCTTTCAAATTAAACACTGAAATTACAAGAAAAACTAATATTAACACATACTATGTTACATGCGGGGAGTTGGGAGAAGAGATGAAAACACTGATTCAACTATGCACAAACATAATATCAACATAAGGAAGAACTATTTATAATCATGTCAAGGAATGTTTCTGCAACTAGTCATAAGCAAAGTTCTTCCATTAGCCATTCAGAGTTCTGTGGGCTAGTTATGGTTTCTTTTAGGAGGAAAATTTCATTTCTGAAAGATCATTTCTGCCATTAACAGTTTTGATTAGATTGTAGTAGTTTTCAATTCACATTAGTCTGAAGACATAAGAGTTCTAAGAGGCATCCTGGGGAACTTCTGCATTCCATTCACAGCCCTTCTCACCCATGTTGTGTAGAACCAACCCAGGAGCTCTTGTTAGTCAGAATAAATTGCCCCAGCCCTAACCTTCACTGTCTGATGATTCAGTTGCATTAGAGCACAAAAAATCTCCATGAATTCTCAATCTTAAACTGAATTTAACTATGGGTTTATTGTCTGGTGTTCTGGCCCCTAATCCCCAGGCTGCAGACTGGTATCCACTCTGCGGCCTGTTGAGAACTGTGCTACAGGCAGGAAGTGAGTGTCAGGCAAAGCTTCATCTGTATTTACAGCTGCTCCACATCCCTCACTTCACTACCTGAGTTCCACCTCCTGTCAGATTAGCAACAGCATTAGATTCTCCCAGGAGCATGAACTCTACTGTGAACTGTGCATACGAGGGATCTGGGTTGTATGCTCCTCGTGAGAATCTAATTCCTGATGATATGAGGTAAATGAAATGTGCTCAAGTCATCCCCTAACCATTCCCCACCCAGTACATGGAAAAATTGACTTCCATGAATTCTGCCCTCCCCCGGACAATATTACCACAGTCTGCCTCCGTAAGTGAGGCTTAACTGACTGGTTTCACTATTCTGTCAGGCAAGTTGTTTTCAAAATGACAAATAAAATGGTAAGAGAAATTAATTATATGAACATGAGAATATATTTGCCCTTCATTTGCCGTAAAATGTTGGTCAATTACCATGCATGAGACATTCTGTAACTATAGATTTTGGCAAGATAATCATGGATAAGGAAGGAAAATTAAATGCTAAGTGTCTTTTTTAGTGAGAAAAAAAGTGTTGCTCGTTCCATTATAGACATAGTCTGACGTAATCAATATAACACATGAAACCTCATTATTCTTTTTTAGGGAATACAGTCAGAATGACCTAACAGTATTAGCCTCTGCTTTTAGAAAGTTGGCCACTTGGCAATAGTCACAGGGAGATAAGCTTTTGCAAGCAGAAGACCATGGTGTTGAGTCATACTTGAGCTCCATCCTATATGGTATGATCAGTTTATTAATGAGCTCATTGTCAAATGATTAACTTGTCTAGAGTAAGAAGCCGATTCATATCCATGTGTTGGATCTTTTTACTCGCCTAGCTATCAAAATCTTCTGCTAATAGGTTATTGTTTAGTAAGCATTCATATGGGGCCCAAAAGATTTCACACTCTGTAAGCATTCAGAGAGCTCTGTCTATATTCCTATTCCCCAGTAACCCTTACCACTAATTGTCAATTATCTTGCACTCGATCTCTGAACATTCAGCCAAATCATTAGCTACTGCTTGGAAATATATCTGTAGGGCCATAACTCTGGCCAAGAGATCTTCAAGACAAAATAACCAGCTAAGCACACTGCTTGAAGTTCTGCCTACTGGAGGTATTTTCCATTGTATTGTCTTTCAGAGCCAACCTGGGCTTGTGCTGCAGGGAGGCAGACATTTATTTTGGTATCGTGCATATTGTCATCTCTAAATCTCCTATTTCTTTCCCAGTCAACTGATGATAGAAAACTCCCCAAGAAGATGCACTATAGGTGGAGAGGTAGAAGGCAATGTAACAGACTGTAGATTCTCTTGGTAAGGACTTAAGCCAAAATTCCTTTGATCATTAAGCTCCACAAAGTGCTAATATGACTGGTAGACCATAGCAGAAATTTTAATCTTCAAAAACTAATTTCAGTTTGGAATTTATGTTTGATGATTACCCTAAATTCTGACAATTTCCTTACTCAAATGCAAAGAATTTAGGAATTGACTTCAGGTCACACAGTAGCGGGTTAGAAGGGAAGATGTAACATTTGGGTTGGGTAGCATGGTTCTTTCTTAAGGGTCCAAACTTTCCTTTCATTCAATGAGCTCTGGGCCAATGAAATGGCATAAGCAGGTGATTTATTGAGGAGCCAAAACTTTTTGTTATAATGATTAAAATCAAGTCTTCTCATCAGACTTAGAGATTCTTACCCTTCATGAATTAGGAATATCTTTAACAGGTTCTTTATGTAGGGGCAGCATGGCCCACTAGACCAGTGATTCTCAACCTGTGGGTTACAACCCACAGGAACTGTATTTAAAGGCTGACAGCATTAGGAAGGTTGAGAACCACTGCACTAGACATTAACAAATTCCTCTATATGTAAGACATTCAAATTACTGTTCTGGTTCTGTTTCCATAACAGCAACTATGTGTCTTTGATAATTTAGAGCTTCCACTTGGCTACAGCCTTGTAATCTCTTCATCTCTGCTACATTAAGTGGCCTTATAATGATGGCATTATTTCTCATTTTCATTTTTAGGCTACAGATAATTACAATAATACTCATCAAGGATAAAGAATAAAGAGCGATAAGAGACCTACAAACTTCCTCTCAATGAATTTTTATATAACTTTTGTGAAGGAGTATCTGCTGGACTCTTTCATGGATTATACTGAGGGACTAGCAGACAACTTTTAGATGATAAGTCCATCCTAGCATTCCAATCTCCCTAGACTTTGGACAACTTTCCCTCCAGTATATACTGAAAGCTCTGACATTTCAATTTTCAATAATATATCGGGAAATTGAAAATTTGGGTCCATAAGCCAGTCAATAGCAAACTTTATAGACCCTCTCCTTGATATTTGAGATAACAGATTCAATGGAGAATTTCACATCAATAAAATCAGCTCTGTTAAACTTTATAATCTTCCCACCTGAACATTTAGGGACCATTTTCACATAAGGTTCCTGAAATTTCTGTGTTCATAAACTGAAAAAAATATATAACATTTTATTTTGGGGTATATTATAGTATTGATTATTTGTATTTTATAATTTACCCTCTGGAACTAAATGAAACTTAAGTTTAATTATAGGTGTAAAGGCTTACAATCCTTGTGACAAAGATAAACAAGCTCTTTCAAACACGCACTACAAGTTCTTAGATGGGGGAAACTTCTCAGGCTAGTAAAAAGTCTGCTCTTACTGTCAAACATGGTTCAGCAGAACATGAGGGGTTAAGATCTCCAAGTTTATGAAAATATGACTATGTGTTTTTATCCCAATTTTAAGAAAATAAGTCCTTACCAATCAATGCCCTATATCTAACAAAAGGGATCCAATGAACAGGGGAATTCAATTTGCATTGTAATTCAGCCATCTATAAAGATAGACTTTGGATTTAGGTTACAGAAATCTCAATGATGTGGCTGCAAAAAATTAGAGTTCTTTATAGGAAATGAATAGAGATTTTATAACCCTTTCAATTTGAATTGGAGATGTAATGCCCTAAACTTATCATTTTCTTTCCACAAATTCTGCACTTTATAAGAAACCAGCTAATAAAAAATTTCTGCTGAATTTTACAAAAGTGTTTCATGGTAGCAACTACTTGTCATGCATTTTCATTCTTTCTAGGTGCCTGAATACAGGTTATCTACAGGTAAAAATTTTAGCTGACTATATCACTACTACTTACCTACTACTTACCTTATACTTTACAAATAGAAACATGAAAATGTAAACAAACATAAGAATAATATGTATTTGGAAAAACATTCTACTACCCTTATTCCTACCACAAAGTGGACCACAAAGAGATAAGAAGACTTTGAAAGAACAGAATAGAATTTCCTGTATTGATGGACAAGAGATTTGTTTTTCATGAAAACAGAGCATTGAGGCAGACTATTGACTGATTTAACTTATTTTATCAACTACAGAGATTAACCTCCCAATACTGATTTTATATTAAAATAAAATGTCATTTATGTGTTAATTTCTGTGTTAACTTGGTCTAAATGCATCAAGAAAAGTAGACTTTGCATCCTTTACCAATAAAGAAAAAAGTACCTATCTGGTCCCAACAAAATATAACTAGGAATAAAAGGAAAGTTATAGGGCATTTTTCTTTTCTGTTAAGTAAAAATGTATATTCCTAATTACCTTGATTCAGATTGTAAACATTTTCTTTTCTAAATATAGCATTTATAGAAATCACAGATTTTTAAAATTTGGAATGATCATGAGTTAAAAGGAAAAAAAGTCAATATCAACATTGACAGCAGTCAAGCAAGTCTTGAAAACAAACTGCTCTTATGACAACCAGATTCATTATTCTGAAATAAATGGGAGTCTATTGCTGGAATGCAGGGAAATGCTTCATTACCTCAATGAGCCAAGTTGAATGATGAGGGGTGTGTGCATGAACTGATGGGTGGGAGTGCATTATTATTGCTCTGTTTACTGCTGAATTTCTAGAGACCCAGAGAGATGCCAGCTAGGAAGCCTCTGATGCAGCTAGCAGAATAAGTGAAGAGACTTAAAGATGTAGAGAAATTCTACTGCCTGTTGTTATTCTCCAGTGGTTCAGAACAGAAGATATCTGTTAAAAGTCACAGAGGGAAAGTGAAGTACTAAATTTCATTTGGTTTCTAAGTTGGAAGAAAATAAAGTGTTAGTCACATCAAAGAAAAGTATATAGAATGCGGAGTGGTCACACACACACACACCAAAAACAAAACATCTTGGGAGATTACTGAGGCTGATGGAAAAGGGGGATTATTAAACATTGTTAAAAGGATATTCTATCAATTTAGTATATATACAAAATTTTAAGTGTTCTAAGCTTGAAAAGGAATTTAAGTTTTATTAATATGTAATCAAATAACTGATTCAAAAATATTTATTTGATGTATTTCCCCAAAATATGTACATCAGAAATAGCTGAAGCAATAGATAGGTTTATGGAAGGGACAATTTCTTTTTTTCTCTTTCTTTTCTTTTACTTTTCTTTTTTTTTTTACACATAAAGTCTACATGTTAAAATCAGGGATTCCACGGTCAATCTAAACTGAGTCTGAATTGTGGCTATCACAATTAACAGCTATGTGACTTTGGACAATTACTCCAATTACTTGTAACTCCAATTTCCCAGAGGAAATACAGGTGGTTCATAGGTGTACCTTTATGTGTGATTGTAAGGGTTAATAAGACAATGCATATAAAATACTTAATTCTGTTGTTTGTATATATACTCCAACCCTTCCCTCTGCTTGGACTCAAACCTCAGCATATCTATAACTAGCTATAGTTGATATTCTTGCTCTCTACTGCTAGTGACAAGATGATTTCTTAGTCTGATACTTGACTAAATTACAGTTTCAGTGTTTTCCTGCATTATAGTACTATTTATATAAACTTAGAAAACAAAGTCAGCAAGTTTATAGAATCAATCTTTGCAGTAAGTTGCTACCTAGTAACCAGAATTAAAGCTTCCTATATCACTATATCAGAAATGTCTTCTTGCTCAGAGGACACCCAATTTCCTACCAATCAGGGATACCTGACACTTCAAAAAAATATCTTCCATTTCATCTTCCTCTGTGATTGTTTTGTATTACGTGTATTTAGTTATTACAAAGCAATTTTGTAATAACTTTTTGAAACAAATATTTATTATACCAATAGTAAAATAAGTTTCACAGAGGGAAGCTGTTGAAAGAAATACCACTCAAGCTTCCAGGGCAAGACACTATTTACTGGATTAATCAAAGAGGTTTCGAACATTTCAGATGTTAATACATAATAGTGCCTAAATAAAATTCTTCAACCCACAACTTAAATATGACAAAATATGACTACTGTAGTTTAGATAGGGTTGTTTGTCTTCACCAAATCTTATACTGAAATTTGATCCCTGAAGTTGAAGTGGTGCCTTACAGGAAGTGTTTAGTCCATGGGGAAGGATTAATGTTCTCTCTGGGAGGGAAGAAGAGAGTTTTCACTCTCTTAGTTGCCAGGAGGGCTGGTTGCTAAAAAGAGCCTGACATCACCATCCCCTCTTGTTTTCTGTATTGCCAGTTGATCTCTGCAATAAGACCTCTGCTCAAGCTGGCTATTCATCACCTTCTTCATGTCACCTTCACCTTCACTTCCTTCTTGTGAGGAAGTAGCCTGATGCCCTCATCAGGGAGATTTCAATTCTTGAGCATGTTCAGGCATCAGAAACATGAGCCAAATAACCCATACTAGGTATTCCTTTATAAAAACACAAAATGAACTAATAATACATGTGGTTGTTGAGCAGTTTGAAAATGTATCAGTCCAATTGAGAAGAACTTTAAGTCTAGTATACACATTAGATTGTGAAGAAATCTCAAAATAAGTAAAATTACCATGTTGGTTTAAATAAAATACTAATATTAGCTTCACTTTTTAATTTTATTTTTTACAATGAAGCTATTAGATTAAATACACACACATAGATTCATACATACATACACACATATTGGTCTTATATTTCCATTGAACAGTGATCATCTGGAAGATAAATATCAATTTTCAATTTCTCTTTCACTTAGGAATTTAAAGCCACACAAATATTACATCTAGGAAGACAGTTTTGAGAAGTGCTCCTTTAATTCTGTCTTCCTACCTTGAATAATATTTCTTCAGTCTTTTCTACATTTACATTAAATTTAAAAATAAAACTCGGAGAGGGAGGGAAGGGGAGGGAGAGGGTGGGAGGAGAGAGAATAAAGGGTGAGATCACACTTGTGGTGCATATTTGAAGGGTCAGGAGAAAATTTCTAAATACGGATCATAAATGTTTTCACATAGTAAATGAGAAAAAATCATGAATGTTATATCAATCAGGTTGATAAAAATATCTCTGATTGTATGTGAAGCCCGCACACTGTACCCATGACTGAATTATTGTACACAGCTATGACTCAATAAAAAAAAAAATAATAAAAAAATTAGAAGCCAGAAAATAGCCAAAGGTGTTCTGTAGAATGTCCTAAAATAAAATTTATATTTTAGAACAACAACAACAAAAAAAAGAAGAATGACTTTTCTTTCTACAGAGAAAGGTGTTACTTCAGTACATCCAGAATGAAAGAAAGAAAAGAAAATAAGGGAGGAAGGAAAAAAGAAAGAAGAAAAAACAAAAGAGAAAGAAAGAAGGAAAGAAAGAAGGAAATAAGAAAGAAGGAAAAAAAACTTGCTGATCAGAGAAAAGCTTTTTTTTTTTCTTAATGTTTTTTGGCTGGGGCTGGGTTTGAACCCACTACCTCCAGCATATGGGCTCAGTGCCCTACTCTTTTGAGCCACAGGTGCTGCCCCAGAAAAAAGCTGTTTTAATCTCTCTTTCCCCCATGTAATAAAAGGTCCATTATGAAATATCATGCATGCAAACATTACAGCCTCATGATTCTAGACATCACAATAAAACAGGGAGCGTGTTTATCTCGGTAGCACTAACAGAAGACAGTATTATACCATAGAAGGTTCAGGACTTCTGTGGGCATGTGCACATCTATCTATCATAGTCTAAGATGCCCAGATGGTGATGTCTGAGATGGAAACTTTCTGAAATAACCAGCACAGCTACATAACATCATTTTGAAATATGTGGGATTTAAAAGAAAAATAGAACAGATAAGCAGAAAGCTAAGCTAAGGTGAAATGTGTGTCCCTTCAACATAATAAGGGGCTGTGAGAAGTCCTGGAACTCCCAGAGGGTTTGCTGTGGGAAGGGCTGAGCCTTGGTCTTAGGGAGGAAAGAAGAGCTTGGTTAGCAGGGAAGATGTGTAGGCTAGGACAGCCACATTGTCCAGGAGGGGTTGGAAAGTGTCCTGCCAGGATGATAAAGGAGTCGTGGTATAGTGGAAAAGGTAGACTCAAGACCAGGAGAGAAGAGAAACGAGAGTAGAAATAGGTGAATGTCTTTCCTTCTTAGTTTTTATTTACTTTTTACTGAAATGTAACAGGTATGCAGGATCAAATGGGAGGTCTGATTTGAGTTCTTTAAGGATTCTCCATACTTCCTTCCAAAAAGGCTGTATTAGTCTGTAGCCCCACCAGCAGTGTAAAAGTGGTCCATTTAGCCATTAAAAGAAATGGAGACTTTACATCTTTTGTATTAACATGGATTGAGTTGGAACACATTCTGTATAGTAAAGCATCACAACAATGGAGAAGCAAGAATCCAATGTCCTCAATTCTAATATGAAGACAGTAGATGATCTAATACAAGGTGGGGGCTAGGGGTTGAGGGATTGGAGAGACGGGTGATGGGAAAGGGATGGAGTCATGGTGTATGGCATGCCTCTTAGGGGTGGAACAATTACAAGAGGGACTTTACCTAACAAACTCAATCAGCATAACCTGAAGTTTTGTACCTTCGATGAATCCCAAAGAATAAGTAAACAAAAATTAAAAAAAAAAAGAAATGTAACATAGGAGAAAAACCCCATGCATCATAACTATACAATTCGATGAATTATATCAAATGTTAATATATGGTATGTAAATGCATATTAATAAAGATAAAATGTGCTCTGCTAGCAGATAGACTATAAAGGAGGAATAGGGAATTGAAACAACTTTTCAAAGGGGTTGCACTCTAACTTGCAAAAATAGATGAATTGGGCCGAATTAACGCAGATCAAACCTTCAGGTGCATGATATAGTAAATCTAAACTGCTTTAACACCAGCTTGTTCAGATGTCACCACTGATGAGCTGATTGGACTGTTAACTCCAAAGGGACCCTGTGCTCTAAGGATGAGATGCCCGACTCATGCCAGAAACTCCCCAGTTTGCAAATTCCGGCCATTCCCTGCCTGTCCCCTCCTATGACTGATTTCAGTTCGGCCTTAGATAAACACCCCTTCCTTAACTCCTCTCTTCCGAGACACCCATGATTTATCTTAGGGTTTGGTCCTCTTGCTGGAGCAAGTAGTAAAAGTAACTGTGGCGTACCGGCGTGTTCCTGGTGCACCAACACACATCAATCCATACGTGTGAACTTCTCAGATGAAGACACAGCATTACCAGCACCCGACAGTCCCCTTTGTGTCCCCTCCCTTTGTGTCCCCTCCCTTCACTTACCTTCCCAGTAATAATCAGTGTTGCGACTTCTATCATTATGGAATATTTATGCCTGTTTTAAACTTTTTACAAAAGTAAAATTAAACACATGTATCTTTTTGTGTCAGTCTTCTTTGTTTGGTGTTCTTCGCAATTCCTCAGTTTGTGTGTGGAGCGGCAGTTCACCCATTGTCAGGGAGGTGTCGGATGCCACTGTATAAACAGCCACTCACCGTTGGCCGTCTGGGTAGTTTACCATCAGGGGCTGTTAGATAACGCTGAACGTTCTGCTGCGTGACTTTTGGTGCCCAGGGGTGTGCACTACATCACGTGTGTGCCTGAAAGTGAATCGTAGGGTCTGCATTAGTTCAGTGATTAGTGAGAAATAGTTTCCCAAGGTATTTATACCAAGTTGTACTCCATGAGCACTGTATGAGTTAGTAGTTCTTACTGTACTTTCTTATTTTACCTTCTCATATGAAATTAAAATTCTAAATGTCTGGTGCCTGTCCCGGAGCAATTCAGTTACAATTTTTGTGGTTGGGGCTAAGGACTCCTAGTTGTTAAACGGTCCCTGAGCAATTCCATTATGCAAATGGGGCTCAGAAGCCCTGATCTACAGAGGTCCCGGGACTGGCATCACTGTACCAACCATGTTTCTTAGCACCACGTGACGTGGCTGAACGTGCCTTTCTTCCTGTCAATAGTTTTCCTTCTCCAGTTCTTCCTGTTACTTCTCAGTCTCCCTGGGAGTCTTTGGCCTCAGGTTGTCTCCCGGGGTACTGACCCAGAAGCTCCTCCCTGCGGGCACACTTTCCGTCGGCCTCATCTCGCTCCATTTCCACACCTCCCTCCTGAATCTCTCGCTCCATCATGGAAGCCTCACTGCTGAGACCCAGATCTGAACGTCCAGCTGTCGCTCGGGCATCTCCATCAGACACGTGGCAGGACACTGCAGGCTCCACACGGTGCAAGTTAAAATCATCACCTCACCCTTTGTTCTGCTTCTCTGTCCTCTAAAGTAGTCAGTGCAGCCACCTCTAAGAAGCTGCGAGTCATCCTTGAATCTTTCTTTTCTTTCATCCCCCACACCCAACCAGTCACAAACTTTAACGTCCTGAATTTGTCCCCTGCTTCTCCACCACCCTGTCTTGCCTCCTTTACTAATACGGATTCCTAAACGCTCCTCTGGCCACACATACTGATCCCAATTAAACTAATTGTCTTCACAGCACCTGGAGTTACCTTGTTAATGAGCAACTTGACTGTGTCCCTGGTCTGTTTAGAGCCCTCAGTCCTCAAGCAGGATGCAAACCTTTGATCCAGAGGTGAGAGATCCTTTCTCCTCTCCCTGTTCTCATCCCTCATCCCATCTCTCTTCTTTCTGCCCCCGTGCAGTCTGCCCTGGGGCCCCAGTAAACCTGCTCTTTCTCTCATCCCCGGGCTCTTCTTTTCTGTAACACTTGCTTCTTCCCTCCACACTCCATAATCTTGCTAACTCCTGTGCACTCCTCAGTCATCAGCTTAGCTCCCACTTCTAGCAGGATTCCCCTTTAGATCCCCCACTGGCGGGGTTAAGTGGTTTATCCACGTGTCCTAACAGCTCCTAACTGATTCTCATCAGAGCTGTGAATTACATTTCACAGTGTGCTTGCCGGGATGATCACCTGAGGGCAGGTGTGAGACAGTATTTATCAGGCTCCCCATTTTCCTCTGAGGGTCTAGTTTAATGTATGAGACAGTATTTATCAGCCTCCCCATTTTCCTCTGAGGGTCTAGTTTAATGTAGAAATAATTTTTTTAAGAATTATATGTATATTATTCATTCTAAACTATATAACTATATTTAAAATTGGTCAAATATGCCCATACAAACATTTTTCAAGAAGTCAAATGTAAGAGTTCTTGAGCTGAGAGGTAACGGGTCTCTAGATGTCTGCCAGACACTTTGTAGCTGTTGTTATTTTATGCTTTTAGCACCCTCCCTCCTGCCCCCGCCACGCCTTTCTTCTCCAAACTTTACTGCAATTAGAGAAGCTCCTGATGAATTGTAGGACTGACAAGAGAAGCAGTATATTTTTGCATTCCCCCCAAGGAGAAAAAATGGAGGCAAAATCTCTAGCTTTATGATTTCATCTAAGCAGGGTAGAGGTCACAGCAGGCTGTGGAATCCCAGGTACATTTCTTATTTTTGTTTGTTTTGTTTTGTTTTTGTAGAGATTTGGAGCCTCTTGGACTTCTTCTCTGAGAAGTGTCATTGCATTGGTATCCTGAGAGACAAGTGTCATCCAAACAGGCCACAGGATCTGGTCTCCAGTGGCGACAGTAAGGATTGCTTTGTGGATAAGTGTGTGAGTGTGTGAGTGTACGAATGAGTGTGTGTGCGAGAGCGTGTGTGAGTCTGTGTGTGCTGTCACATATTGCGTGATTGTAATTTCCATTAAATTTCTAAGAATTCAGTATTTTAGGAACATGTTAATATCTTTAATTTTATTTTTTTCTGTACTTTAATTTTTATTTTTTTTCTCTAATTGCTGCTTGCTTTTGTCCACAACTTTTACCCAGGTAAGAAGTCTCCAAAAGACTTTCTGTGGAATCTGGTTCCTTAAGTAGCTCATCTAGAGGAAAGTCCTGAACTCAGCGAGCACAGATGCTGTACATGAGCCCAGCGCAGGCTCTGAAGAGTCACCTGTTTAACTCAGCATTTCTTATACGTAGTAGTATATAAGTATACAGAACTCTTTTTCTTTAAATCTATTAATTTGCTGCAGAATGCAGTTTGAAAAATAATGATTGGACCCTTTTGCTTTTTATTTCTGCTTTGTAGCACTCCTTGTGCTAACCAGATCCCTACCTTTATTAACAATTATGTAAAATAATTTTAATAATATTTAACATTTTTTGAGAGTTAGTGTGTCCAGTATTCCAATTGTATAGGTATTAGCTTGTACCTTTCCACCAATCCTATGAGATAGATATTATCATCATCCATATTGTATAGACAAGAAAAGGGAAGCACAGACAGGTTGTCCAAGGTTACACAGCTAGTGAGTAGTGGCACTAAGATTTGAACCCAAGCAGTTCGATATTGGGCTCTGTATTATTCTTGGCAGCTTACCTACTTTATTTGCTTTTACTCCATTGCCTGAACCCAAATTTTCCACAGCATCGGGCAAATGATAGGCTTTTATAAGTGTGTAGTGCCACGTGAATCTTCTAGTGTTCTGTCTTTGTTAAACAAATCGACTTTCATCCCATCTATATCATTCCTAACAATGTAGTTGCCTGAAATGGACTAAAATGATGACGCTCCCTCCCTCCCACCACTGGCCGTCACCTGCCAACTTTTTTGGCTAGTTAAGGAAACTGAGCAGGAATTATATAGTAATATAAAGCCAGCACATGCTGAGCAAATTCAAATAATCCACCAGAACACAGATTGAAAAACATGCTTTAGTCATGGGTCACAAAACAAACACAGACATCACAAAACAGACTGCCAGAGGATGACAAACATTTGAATATAAATTAAAAGAAGCTTTGCAGACACAGCATAACAAAAAGCCCAATTAACAAAACTAACCATATGCTGCTACCAGAACGGTTGGACACAGTGTAAAACACACATGCACATTAAATGCAAAGAAATCTCAGATGAAACAGCTTCATCAGAGAAACTGGAACCAGTGCCAGACCTAGATGCTGCAGTGATAAAAGAGACTCTCCAGAGAGTCACTTGAAATGCCCCCCAATAAAATAGCTATTAAAGGTATCCATACCCTGAAGCCTTGAGCAAATAGCTACTGAGACTGAAGCAAAACAATAAGGTTTTGGGTTTGCTTTATTATTTTTTTCTGCATTGAATTACCAAAGACCTTGATTTATTTAGCAACTTTTTAAAAGGTCTTATATACTAGTGGTGAAGAGTATGAACTTTAGAATCAGACAGGCTGCAATTCAACTGCTAGCTGTGCAAAGTGCTAATAGTCAGATTTTTTTTCAGGACAGTTACTACATATGGAAACAGAGAGAACAATAGTCACTCCTTCATACTTTTATCGGATTAAAACTGATAATTAAACTAACTCATAGTACAGAGCTAGACATTTATTCCAGAAATGTTTATTTAGTTTTTAAAATTATACCTGTAGATTGGAATCTATATTTTGCGTTGTTGACTGTTTGGTTTTAACTGACTAGAATTCCATGTTGGAGGATTCTGTTCCTGGAAATATATTACTTTAATAACACTGACAGTGACTGGTCATAAGACATTCTTCCATTTTGTTTATTTGTTTATTACTGGATTCATTCATCCATTCATTCCACACACAGCTCCTGAGCATCTTTAGGCACCAGGTCCACTGTCCTTGGTGCTGAAGACCCAGAGCTGATTAAGATTCAACACTATCAAGATGCTCCTGGATCTGAAGGAGAGATCTAGAAAAAAAATAATCGGAATAAATATGGTAAGTATGGAATTGGATACAGATATGGAATATTGTGAAAGGACTATTTTCTCTGTTGGGGGGCATGGTCAGTGAATAGTCATTCCTACTAGATTTTGAAAGATCAACAGTGATTTCAGGAGAAAATTGAGGTTTGGAGATGTATTGATCTATTTTTTCCAGTTATTCAAGCTTATATTGGGAGAATAATAGACTGCTGTTTTCTGTGACCATCCAACTGTTAGCTGCTCCTTGCAGGAAGGAAGGATTCTTCAACTTTCCTGAGCTTCTTCCTCCTCCCATTCCCCAAGCTCTTGAGGGAGTTATTAAAATATACATATTTAAGAAAGAATGTGGACTTTGGGTTTTATAGATTTGGGTGTGGATGTTCTTACTCAATGTGCTCTACCCTGTCCCCCACAAAGGTCCTCCGCAGGGTTGAGCCGTAGTTGTCTGTGGGGTTGGCCTGCCCACACACCCCTCTGTAATGTTTTTTCCTTCCTGCCTCTCTGCTTTGTCCCTCTACCAGTGCTTCTGGGATCACATCTAGAATAAACTACTTGAATTCAAATCCTTACCTGAATGCTATCTTGAATAGAACCCAAGCCATAACAGGACCTCTGTGCTGGGTTGTGCTTTTCAGTTTGGTGCCAGTGAACCCGTCTAAGGCTGGGAACTATGCTTTCTGGAGTCCCTTTCCTTGTATGATCCTGGGATAGGTATTTTGAAAATGAAAGTGATCAGAGGCCATTATGCCAAATGATGAGACCACTGTAGATGTGACCAGCAGGTCTGAGCTTCTAGCTTCCAATTCTGGTCCCACCACCAGATTCAAAGCCAATGCATAGCACTAGACTACTTTCCTCTGAATGCCATGGTTAGTGTCTTCTGATCCTCAACTCCTCTATTCCAGACCTTCACTTCTGCAACTTTTCCTGCATTTGTGTATGGTCCAAAGGCTATAGTGAGCTTCTTATTACTATAATATTTTAGCAGTTCTGTTTTTCTAACTTAACAGCTTCTAACTCAAATTCATGATAACTTAAAGAGCTAATGTAGGGAGTTTTCGTGCTTTTCTTATACCAGACACTGGGTGTAAGCACTCCACGCAACAACTCAGTCAGTTAGCATTGTAATCATTTCTATCTTGTAGGTAAAGAAACTGAAGAATGGAGCATCTAAGTTAATCAGATTAGCATCACAAAACCAGTAAGTGATGGACCTGAAATTCAAACTAAGCATCCACCTTCAGAGTCTATGGCGTTATTCAAAGATCTACCTCATTCCTATGGTCAAACTAAACTCTTCCATAGTTGTTCTGCCCACTATCTCCTCAATCTTCTCCTTCCTTTCTTCTCTCTCTCCCTTCCTTTCTCCCTTTTCTTTCCCAGGCTCTCCGAGCTCTTCCAATCTGTCTTGGCCCAGGGTCCATATCATGAGATTTGAATGCAAGTGACCATTCAGAAGAGGCCCAATCAGCTCTCTCACAGGATGAGTAGAGTAGTTGGTAATTTCTACATAAGGTGTACAATGTGTATTTATAGAAAACATGCCAAGTATCAGTGGGATGGATAATTTTGTGTGTCAACTAGGATAAGAGGTGCCCAGAAAACTTATAATTCAGATTAGCATTTGAATAGGTAAACTGTGTAAAGAAGATCTGATCTGACCAGTTGGTTGAGGACCAAATAGAGCAAAAAGGCCAAGAAAGAGCAAATGCTCACTCTATTTTTATTCTGGAACATGCATATTCTATTGCATTTACATATCAGTGCTCCTGGTTCTCAGGCATTTGGGTTTGGACTAGCTGTTCAGCACTGGCTTTCCTGGGCCTCCAGCTTGCAAACAGCAGATGATGGGAGCTCTCAGCCTCCAGAACCATGCGAGCCAATCCCTCATAGTATGTCTCCTTTTATGTATCTCCTCTTGTTTCTGTTGCTGTGGTGAACCCAGAATAATATAGCCAGGTACTGTCAAAAACACTTTACATACATTATTTAATGTGATACCCAAAAGAACCTTAGGATTTGGATTTTGTTAAAATATTCCATTTTCTTCTGTGGAGAACTGAGGTTTACAGAGGCTAAGCCACTTGGGAAGGGGCACACATCTGATAAGTGATAGAACTGGGATTTGAAGGGCACTGATAATCAGGACATACTTATTCATACATGGTTTTAATTGTCTGTAAGATTTGATGTCACCAATTAATGGAGATGATTATGTTGGAACAGCAGAAAGTGGATTAAGGATGATTGTCAAGGCCTTTCATTGGTGTAAATAAAGCATTTAGTGCAAATAAAGTATTGGGGGCTATTGATAAATCATCCTAGCATGTAATCTAGAGACTGAAGAAAAAACACATCCCTTGCCAAACCCAACTTCTTATTCTTAACACTAATGTGAAAGTTTGGGAAAAAATAATGTAACCTCTCAGAAATCTGTTGCCTGAAGTAATACACAAAAATATGAATTTCTCCCTCATGAAGAAATGACTATTATGTTATTAATTTAAAATTACTGACTTGTATTTGCTGGTTCCAATGTACACCACAGGGCCTCCCTCCAGAGGGGAGTAGACAACAGCAGCTTTGATCTGTTTTAGGAAGCACTGGGGATTTAATGAACAACCTCCCCCCAAAATATGTTGTATTAGTTGTCATATATGTGAATCCCATTTATTTCCTTTTCCTTCTGAAAAAAATACACATTTTATGTTTTTCTTGTATTAGCTCCCAGCCTTTCTGGCTATCATTTGCTATCCATGACTCTACTGAAGAATGCTTTTTAAAAAAATTATTTTTAATGTGCCCCATGATTGCACAAATGTACACAATTACGATTTAATAAAAATTAAAAAAAAATCATAGCCATGTACATTAATGCAATTATGGGGTATAGTAGCTTTATATACAATTTGAAATAATTTCATGAAACTTGTTAACATAGCCTTCATTGCATTTTCTTAGTTATTGTGTTAAGACATTTATATTCTACCTTTTTTCTTTTTTTTGAGACAGAGTCTCAATTTCTTGCCCTGGTAGAGTGTCGTGGTATAACAGCTCACAGCAACCTCAAATTCTTGGGTATAAGCCAAGCTCTTGCCTCAGTCTCCCAGAGTGCTGGGTTTGAACTCACCACCTCCAAAATATGGGGCTGGTGCCCTACTCCTTGAGCCACAGGCGCCACCCTGAGAGTGCTGGGATTTTATAGGTATGCACCACTGAGCCAGGCCCAAGGGATACTTTTTTAATAAGACAGCCAGAAATGATAAAACACTGATAGCTACAACTGCATAAAAATATAAAACTTTGGCCTTTTCTTTGTTACAACAATGGAGGCCCATTTGTTGTCTGCAGCAAACATCTCTTCCTCTGTAAACCTGTATCTTCTTGTTTTATAAACCTATCTTTCTCAGTACATATTGTTTCATGCTTAAAAAATAAATATAAAACTTTGTCAAGACACCCCACAGTTAAAAGGCACATGGTGGCATATGCCTTTAGTCTCAGCTACTCAAGAGGCTGTGCTCAGTCTGGGCAACAAAACAAGTTCTCATCTCACAAAAAAGATAACTTGGAAAATATATTAATTACCACCTAACATGTCACTAATAAACAAAGACCTCTTACATGTTATCAACAAAAAGATCCAATAAAGTCCCGGCGTGGTGGTTCACGCCTGTAATCCTAGCACTGTGAGCTGAGGCAGGTGGACTCCCTTAAGATCACAGGTTGGAAACCAGCCTAAGCAAGAACAAAACCCTGCCTCTAAAAAAAGCAGCTGGGCGTCGTGGCAGGGGCCTATAGTCCCAGCTACTTGGGAGCCTAAGGCAAGAGAATTGCTTGAGCCTAAGAATTTGAGGCTACTGGAGCAATGATGCCATGGCACTCTAACAAGGGTGACAAAGTGAGACTCTTCTTCAAATAAAAAAAAGGATCCCAATAGAAAAATTTATCAAGACAAACACATACAGGCAATTAACAAAAATAATAAAAATGGCAGAGTATGGTGGCTCACGCCTGTAATCCCAACACTTGGGAGGCTAAAGCGGGTGGATTTCCTGAGCTCCCAGATTCAAGACCAGCCTGAGCAAGAGCAAGACACTATTTCTAAAAAAAATAGCTGGGCGTTGTGGCAGGCACCTGTTTTCCCAGCTACTTCAGAGACGAAGGCAAGAGAATCACTTGAGCCCAAGACTTTGAGGTTGCTGTGAGCTGTGATGCTAGGACACTCTACCAAGGGTGACAAAGTGAGACTGTCTCAAAAAAATAAAAATGGCTGATGTGGGATGCTAACCTTCACCCACTCAAAAGATGCAAATAAAAACAATGTCAGTCGGCTCTGCGCCTGTGGCTCAACGGGCTAAGGCGCCAGCCATGTACACCTGAGCTGGCGGGTTCGAATCCAGCCCAGGCCCGCCAAACAATGACGGCTGCAACCAAAAAATGGCCGGGCGTTGTGGCTGGCGCCAGGTACTTGGGAGGCGGAGGCAAGAGACTCGCTT
>CAUYRH010019895.1:0-10417 GCA_963574655.1 Perodicticus potto | reverse complement strand
GGGAGAGACCCAACAAGAAAAGAAAACTATAGACCAATATCACTAATGAATATTGATGCAAAAATATTTAACAAGATACGAAACAACAGAATCCAACAATACTTTCAAACAAATTATACACCATGACCAAGTGGGCTTTATCCCAGGGTCTCAAGGCTGGTTCAATATAAGTAAATCTATAAATGTAATTCAGCATATAAACAAATTAAAAAATGAAGACCATATGATTCTCTCAATTGATGCAGAAAAAGCTTTTGACACTATCCAGCATCCCTTCATGATCAGAACACTTAAAAAAATTGGTATAGAAGGGACATTTCTTAAACTGATAGAGGTCATCTATAGCAAACCCACAGCCAATATAGTATTGAATGGAGTTAAATTTAAACCATTCCACTTATATCAGGAACCAGGCAAGGATGCCTATTGTCTCCTCTGCTCTTCAACATCATAATGGAAGTTTTAGCCATTGCAATCAGGGAAGAAAAGGCGATCAAGGGTATCCACATAGGGTTAGAAGAGATCAAACTTTCACTCTTCGCAGATGATATGATTGTATATCTGGAATACACCAAGGATTCTACTACAAAACTTTTGGAAGTGATCAAGGAATACAGCAATGTCTCAGGCTACAAAATCAACACCCATAAATCTGTAGCCTTTATATATACCAACAATAGCCAAGCCAAAAAAACACTCAAGGACTCTATTCCTTTCACAGTAGTGCCAAATAAGATGAAATATTTGGGAGTTTACCTAACAAAGGATGTGAAAGAGTTCTATAAAGAGAACTATGAAACTTTAAGAAAAGAAATAGCTGAAAATGTTAACAAATAGAAAAATACATCATGCTCATGGCTGGGAAGAATCAACATTGTTAAAATGTATATACTTCCGGAAGCAATATATAATTTTAATGCAATTCCTATCAAAGCTTCATTGTCATATTTTAAAGATCTTGAAAAAATAATACCTTGTTTTATGTGGAATCAGAAAAACCTCAAATAGCCAAGACATTACTCAGAAATAAAAACAAAGCAGGAGGAATCATGCTACCAGACCTGAGACTGTACTATAAATCGACAGTGATCAAAACAGCATGGTACTGGCACAAAAACAGAGAGGCAGATGTTTGGAACAGAACAGAGAACCAAGAGATGAATCCAGCTACTTACTGTTACTTGATCTTTGACAAGCCAATTAAAAACATTCAGTGGGGAAAAGACTCCCTTTTTTACAAATGGTGCTGGGTGAACTGGCTGGTGACCTGTAGAAGACTACAGCTGGACCCACACCTCTCACCATTAACTAAGGTAGACTCTCACTGGATTAAAGGTTTAAATTTAAGACATGAAACTATCAAAATATTAGAAGAAAGTACAGGGGAAACTCTTGAAGGAATTGGCTTGGGTGAATATTTTATGAGGAGGACTCCCCAAGCAATTGAAGCAGTATCAAAAATACACTACTGGGACCTGATCAAACTAAAAAGTTTCTGTACAGCCAAGAACATAGTAAATATAGCAAGCAGACATCCCTCAGAATGGGAGAAAATATGTGCAGGTCATGCCTCCGACAAAGGTTTAATAACCAGAATCCACAGAGAATTCAAACGTATTAGCAAGAAAAGAACAAGTGATCCCATCTCAGCGTGGGCAAAGGACTTGAAGAGAAACTTCTATAAAGAAGACAGGCACACAGCCTACAGACACACGAAAAAATGCTCACCATCCTTAATCATCAGAGAAATGCAAATCAAAACTACTTTGAGAGATCACCTAACTCCAGTAAGTTTAGCCCACGTGACAAAATCCCAAAACCAGAGATGTTGGCATGGATGTGGAGAAAAGGGAACACTTCTACACCGCCGGCGGGAACGCACACTAATACATTCCTTTTGGAAGGATATTTGGAGAGTACTTAGAGATCTAAAAATTGACCTGCCATTCGATCCTATAATTCCTTTACTAGGTATATACCCAGAAGACCAAAAATCACATTATAACAAAGACATCTGTACAGAATATTTATTGCTGCCCAATTCATAATTGCTAAGTCATGGAAGAAGCCCAAGTGCCCATCAACCCACAAATGGATTAATAAATTGTGGTACATGTATACCATGGAATACTATGCAGCCTTAAAGAAAGATGTAGACTTTACCTCTTTCATGTTTACATGGATGGAGCTGGAACATATTCTTCTTAGCAAAGTATCTCAAGAATGGAAGAAAAAGTATCCTATGTACTCAGCCCTACTATGAAGCTAATTTAAGGGTTTCATATAAAGGGTATAACCCAACTATAACACAAGAATATGGGAAGGGAGGGTTGGGGGGAGGGTAGGGTGGAGGGAAGGTAATTGGTCGGACCATACCTAATGTGCATCTTAGAAGGGTACAGGTGAAACTTACCAAATGCAGAACAAATGTCTTCATACAATAACTAATAAAATGCCATGAAGGATATGTTAAACAGTTTGATGAAAATATTTCAGATTGTATATGAAACCAGAACATTGTACCCCTTGATTGCACTAATGTATGCAGCTATGATTTAATAAAAAAAAAAAAAAAAGAAAAGAAAAGAAATAAATATTTCTTGCTCTTCAGCAAACACTGGGAGTGTGGTGGTGAACATGGTGGCTGGGCACATAGGTTCTGTAGTGGAGACCCTTATGACCATGTGTACCTTTACGAGTCTCCCAATTTCTCTGTACTTTGTATTCTACAATGTGAAATGGAAATAACAGAACCAAACTCATAATTTATTGTGAATGTCAAATAAAATAGCACCAGTGAAGCTCATGGAATGTTACTTGGCATAGAGCAAGCATCAGTTGTTATGCTTGACGGATATCCCAGTGTGCTCAGAGGTCACACACTGCCTGAGCTTTCTTTGTTTTCCCTTTTTTAATGGTCTGTGCTAAGGCACTAGCTGTTCTTTCTATCTAGAATATCCTCCCCACCTTCCCTAGGTAACAGACCCCCGTCACCATCAAGACTTCCCTCAAATGGGTCTGTCTCTGAGCCTTCCTGACACCTGGTAACATGCCTAACTAATACAGCATTCATTACATCTTATTACCACTATTAATTTATATGTTTATCTATTTTTTTTTTTTTTTTGCAGTTTTTGGCCGGGGCTGGGTTTGAACCCACCACCTCCGGCATATGGGGCTGGAGCCCTACTCCTTTGAGCCACAGGCGCCACCCTGTTTATCTATTTTTTAAAATACTACATGATAACTTTTGGGAATGCAGTACATGGTTTAAACATCTCTGGGATACATCCAAACACTGGTTCTCTCTCAATTGTTTCTTTTGCTGCCCTGTCCATGCTAATTTGAAATTAGCACATAATAGCAACCAGTCAAAAAACACAAAGTGGCCTGGGGCATGGAGAAGGGCTATGGGCTCCAAGTTGGAGGACAGCAAGTTGGTCTGAAAACTCAGTACCAGATCTGGGCAGTTTAAGAGTTAAACTCTACAAAGTTTATCTTTGTTTATCTTTTCTGCTTTGAAAATTCGCTTAGTTGCTTCAAGAATAAATTTGTTATAACCTATTAGTTTTCTCCTCTAAGAAATTATGTGTACATGAGTGTGTGTGCACACACCTTTGTGTGTGTGTGTGTGTGTGTAGTGTTTTCCCCTAGGAAGACCCTTCTAGGCAAATTAACTTTTGGGAAGTTAGCTGTTTACCTACAATGCCTTTGGGAAATTTTAAGTATAGGTTAGTTCAGGCATTTAGTGATGGACAATTACATTAAGGATGTGAGAGGAAGGGTTGAAGTATGATAAAAGAAAATAATTTTTTTTTTGCAAATGAGTGTTTATGAATAAGAGAAAGGACCAAGAATAATAAAGGCAAAAGAGAAGGCAGATGAAAACAAGAGAGAAAAAAGAAAGTTGAGCTTTTTTGTTCCCTTGTGAAATGAGGAGACACAAGAAGTGAGCGCTTGCGTGTGCGCTCGCTCTCTCTCTCTCTCTCTCCTTTTCCTCCACTCCCTTCTTATTGGTTCCAGTGATATGGCTTGGTGAAGATCACAGAAGTTCTAGGACATGAAGGACACAAACTGTAACCACCATTCAAATTAATCAAATCAACAAACATTTGCAAGTTGCCTGGACTTGTGGAGTTCTGATTGTAACCTCAGCATTTACTGGCTGTATCTCTGAGCAAGTTAACCTTTCTCAGCCTACAATGGGATAACACCCACACCTTAAAAGGTTTCTATGAAAATTATAAATAATATAGATGGGGTACCTAAGCATTTAATACATAATGGATATTATAATAATTATTATTAGCCTTACAAAGTATAGTATATAAAGCTACATAAGGAAAACATGATTCCTAACCCCATGTGGGTTCATAAGTGGTAAACATGTGATATGTTAAATTAAAAAATTTTATTAAAACAGACAACTATTTTCTGAAAATCAATTTGCATTTTTTTTTCAAAAGCAAGGGAAGAGAAAAATTGCTAAACTTTCTGGGGAAAGGTAAAAAAATGCCTAAGACACATAAAAGTTTGCAAACACTCTACAATGACTTGACATTTTTATTAGAAAATAAACTTTTAGACTGTTTATTGCAGCTCAATTTATAATCGCCAAAATGTAGAAATAGCCTAAATCCCCACAAACCCAGGAATGGATTAACAAGCTGTGGTATATGTATTCCATGGAATACTACTCAGTCATTAAAAATGATGGAGACTTTATATCCTTTGTGTTAACCTGGATGGATTGGAACACATTGTTCTCAGTAAAGCATCACAAGAATGGAGGAGCATGAATCCTAATTGTCCTCTCATATGAGAACAATTAATGACCTAATACACGGTGGCAGGTGGGTGAAGAGGAGAGCAGAGAGAGAGAAGGAGGGAGGGGGTGGAGGAAAGGAAGAACAAAGAGAGGGAACGGGAGTGGTAGAAGGAAAAGGCAGAGAGAGGGAAGGAGGGGGAGTTTGGGGTCTTGGTATGTGACACACCTTTTGGGGGCAAGACACAATTATAAGAGGGACTTTACCTAACCTGGTCTCTTGTACCCTCAATGAATCCCCAACAAAAAAAAAGAAAAGAAAAGAGAAAGAAAATATATTTTTACCCCAATAGTTCTCAGGCCAAGTAAATACTATATCAGTGGCCACATGTCCACTGAAAACAGAATGGCTTCAGTTAGGCAACAGGAAAGAAAAGCATTCCAAAGAATGGAGAGTGGTGCAAAGCAAAGGGGCCCAGGTATCCAAAAAGAGGCCAAGCCTTTCACCCCTCCTGTCCCCTGCCTGCCCAGCTCCATTGGAAGAAACTCCTGGCACCCTTCTTTATTCCGAGCTACTTTCTGGATTTTTCCATTTCCTATAACCTTATACCAGGTCCAAAGACTCATTGCTGATCGCAATCCTTGACTTCCAGCCACATTTCCCATCCATGGCCTCACAGTCTAAGATCCAACAAATAATATTATTCCTCTGGCTCTATCCTTTGCTTTCTTTCCTCAACAATGCCCTAACTTGCCTCTTACACTGTGTCTCTTTCTGGTCCTTCTAAATGTCTCAGCCTGATCCCATGAGGCTTTTAAGAATGTAATATGGCAGAAAAGAAAACAGACGATTACTGCATCAAAATATTAATCAATATTAATAACAATAATGCCAAGAAAGTAATGTTCACATTGTCAAATAAGAGTATGTCTATTACAGAATGCTTAGATTTTGATGCTCAGTATGAGGTCATCAGTTAACTTTTTATTTTCTTTTCTGAATGTATTTATCTTCATTCATTCTTTATGTGGTTTTTGTTTCTAGTCCTTACCTTAAACATTGTTATTGTTATTAAATTTTAAGCCTTTTAAATTCTGTGAAGGCAAAAAGTGGAAACCTAATAAACATATGTATATGTAAAAATAAATAAATAAATAAAATAACAACAACAACAACAAAAGAATGTAATATGGCCCATGCTGAATCCTTGGTCCTTGGAGGGGGAACGAAAAAAGACATAAAAAATATAAGATATTTGTAAATTAATTTGCCTGAAACAGAGTATTTGGGAAGGTGAGTGGTTAAAAACATTGGCAAAATCTTTTACAAAATTATAGAGTTCTTTCCACATTGCCTCTCTCATAAAATGCTTTATGTTTGCCAAATTATATTAGCTGAGAAGGCCCATGGCCCACTAAAGGCTAAGTGACAAACTGACTTTGGGTCTGAGGTTATTCCAGGCCACTGAACTGCCTATGAGCCAAAGTCAGCCTCCAAGGTGACAAGGCTTTGTCTTGTCCTCTTAAGGGGGAGTCTAGAAGTATTTATGGACACAGTTATGTTGTTTGCAACAAGTCCAATTATAAGCCATAATTAAGAAACCGATTTAGCAATGCCATTAGTGTGACTCAGTCAAGCAACAAATATGTATTGATCACCTACTCTGTGCAAACCAACCCAATGGACTTATGAGGTTTAAATCCTCTCTATATAACTCCATTTTATTAAGATTATTCAATGAATTATTTGGTTTTATTATTACTACTCATGAAGGAGTCACAAAAGAATAAGCAAAAGGAAACAACTGTCACTTCCTCCTAAGGACTCATTCCTTTCATCTATTCTTGTGTATGAAACTGTTGGTTCTGTCATGGAAGAGGGATGAGAACCATTTAGAGAAGAGGTATCACTCTCTATTTTGGAAAGTAAATACATTTTATTTTCTTGGGCTAGTGGCTCCCAAATTTGTATTTCCAGTTCAGATCAGACACTAAGCACCAATCACATACTCTATATTTCTATCTAGATATTACAAAAACATCCCCACTCACTACACCCACTTATATTTCTCCCTGTAGACGATGAACTGCTCTAGATTGGCACTACTTGGGCAATCCAGAAAGAAAGGAGCCATCTTTGACACTAGGATTCTCCTCCTATGATCAGCAGCTCACTATTACCCCCTAAATAATTTTTATATGCCTCTTCCTCTTTTGTCTTCTTCCATATCATCTTAGCTTAGGCCACCATCACTTTATACCTGAGCTACCATAATGCCACTGCAATGCAATGACTGGTCTCACTGCGTTAACTCTTGCCCATCTCTAACCTATTCCCCACAGTGCTGCCAGACTCATCTATAAAAAATGCCATCTGATTATGTCTCTCTTCTCTTTAAAGTTCTTCAATCATTTCCACTTACCTTTAAGATCCTTTTTAAAGTCAGTTCTTTTGCATTTTCACATGGTCCTGCCTAATTCTTCAGCCTCAAATGTTATTCCACCTTATATAATTGCTGTTCTTTCAGCCTGCAGACCCTTTCTGTTCCTATTATCCCTGCCTATTTTACCCATTCAACTCTCATTTATACCTCAAATAGATCAAATATCCTTCTTAAGAAAATATTTTCTAACCCCCTAAACTAAGCCTGGCTCCTCTATCATATATTTTCTTAACTCTTTCTGTACTTTTTCCTTTGTTAATTTCATCAAAGTTTATAACCACACATTTTTATGATTATCTCACTCCACAAGACTTTGCGCTCCACCAGAGTAGAGGTCTCCCCATCTCACCTATTAGGAGAGGACAGCACACTGATGGACATCCGTTAGAAGTAAACAGGGGTGAGCTAATGAAAGGAACGTCCAGACACAAAGAAGCGAACTGAGGAGCACATGGAGAGGTACAGTCCATCCGTTATTCCTCCAACCTTTGTTTCCTCTCACCATTTGCCACTACCTCATACAAAACTATTTACTAATTGTATTAGTTCATTATTTATCTTCTCTACTAGACTGACCTGGGATTTTTGCAACAACATGAGAAGAAGCCAGAAAATGATGGGAAAAAAATTCAAACAGTAAGAAAAATCGATTTTCAAACTAAAATTTTACTTTCAGATAAACTATCATTTCAAAGTAAGAAAACAATATGTTTTTAAACAAATATTGTACTTGCTTACCACTCACAAATCCTCATTGATGGAAGATTTACGTCAGAAAATTGTACAAATTTAGAAGATAGAAGAAAGGGCATGCAAAGATATGGATCAGCCTACATTTAATCAGAGCAAACAATGATTATATAAAACAGTAAACAATAGTGAGCAATTACCACATACTTTGATCATCATTAAAATATTTAAACTTCTTACATTGTTCAAGAGATATGTAGAGGTATTGTTTAAATCTGGATTGTGTTGAATGCAGATACTAATACTTCAAAGATATCCTCATAAAAATTAATATATGTATTATTATATTAATATATATTAATATAATATAAATTTACTAAGAACAAGATTAAATGAAATAAAGAAGTCTCATGTAATTGTCTAAATAGATAATGCAAGGAATCTACAGGCAAATTTTTTGAATTAATATGAGAGCTCAGAAAGTTGCCAGGTTATAAATGGAGTATTTATTATAAAAAAAAAAAGTAATGTTCCAAAGTACGCCAATAGAAATTATATTTCAATAAAACAGTAAAAATGCCAATCACAAGAACACTAAAACTCATAATTTACAAATGAAAGGTGTTCAAGATCTTTGTGGGAAATGTACTATGTGTACTAAAAAATTAAGTAACTTAAATGCTAAAATACAACAGGGCTGTGGATGAGTAGATTCAGTACTCTAAAAATGGCATCTCTACCTAAACCCATCAGTAAATTCAAATGGAATTCCAGAAAAAGATATTTGCACAAGATTTTAAATAAAAATTCATAAGCTAATCAAAAAATATGAAAATTGTTAAAGAAAGGAATAGCCAATATAATTTTAAGAAAAGGAGGGAAATTTGCTCTTCTAGATAGCAAAATTACTAGATGTTTTGGGAATTAGAAAGTTTTTGGCACAGGAACAGCAATTAACCAATATAATAGTTTAAATAAATAATACATTTTCATAAATATTTTCTATATTACATTTTGTTCTCTCTTTCATTGATTTCTTGCTGTATCCTTTCCTTCTTCTTTAGTCGAATTCTGTTCTTTTGCCAACTTCTTGAGTTGCACACTTAGCTCACTTTCTCAATGTCTTTTGTTTTCTGACTAATATATGTAAAGCTATGCATTTTCCCGTCAACACTAACTTAATCCGTTCTCACAGATTTTGATATTTAGTGTTGTTATTTTTCAGGTCTAAGCCTTCCTTTATTTCCTTTGATCTTTTTATTTTATTTTATCCTGGAGATTATTCAGTGAAATACTGTTTAACTCTCAAATGCTTGGGACATTTTAGCTATTGTTTTGATAGTAAATTCTAGTTCTATGGGATTGGCATCAGAAAACATAGCTTATACAGTATTGTTACTTTGGAATTACTGAAGCTTCCTTTGTGGCATGATACAAAATATTTTTGAAAATGTGCTAGAAATGCAATGAATATTCTTTGTTTGGCATGTGATTTTTGAATTTCAAAGAAAGGTATGTTAAAATATCCAGTTTTAGAATTTGTTAGTCCCTAAACTTCGTTAACTTACCACTTGAACTATTTATAGGTTGCAGAGTTAGGTGCACACAGGTTGAAATGTTAGGTACATTCATGTTTATTTATAATTAAATTTTTTATGTTCTACTGGTGTCTTTTTTTTTTATTGTTAAATACATGTAATTTATTATTCTTCATTACATTATTCCCCCCACAACCCCTCAGTGGTAAGACAGAATTGATTTACAGAAAAGAATACAGAAAACACTAAAGCTCCTGGTAGAGGGAGAGAATTCAAGTGGGGAGAGAGAAGCTCTCTCTGTTCCTCTCCCGGACTTTCCCAGTCTCCTCCTTTAGGCCTTTAGCCTCAGGGTATACATAGGTGTATGGGTTCCTTGGCCAGGAAACGAATGGATACAGTCCCTTCCGCCAGGGGCAAGGTGAATGAGTGTATCAATGAATGGATACAGTCCACTCATGGAATTGAGGCCTAGGAAATTCACAAGAAATTAACCTAGGCATAGGAAATGGGGGTTCCGCATTTAGTCCTAAGTGTAAAGTGAAGGAGACACCAAGGCACAGGTGTCTCCTCAGTAGTTGTCCAGAGTTTTTGGCTATTGGAGCCTCTGGTGGGCGTTGGAGGTCCCCTTCCTTGCCTGTCATCCAGCCCGCTGGCTCTCCAGCTGACTGCCGCAGCACTAACACCACCAAGGAGGAGGCGGCAGGTCCACCAGCTCCGCTGAGCTGGCTAGCGTGCCGGATGTCCTACATCAATTCTGCCTCTCCGAGTAGAAACTCTAATGACTGTTAGGGAAAAGGGGCGAAGACTTGATCTAACTGCTTCAGCAGGTCAATTTTTAGATCTCTAAGTACTCTACAAACATCCTTCCAAAAGGAACATATTAGTGTGCATTCCCACCAGCAGTGTAGAAGTGTTCCCTTTTCTCCACATCTATGCCAACATCTCTGGTTTTGGGATTTTGTTATGTGGGCTAATCTTAC